>PVKC010007312.1:0-29704 GCA_004027635.1 Crocidura indochinensis
TGAATGCCTAGCCAGGGATAACTCAAAAATAAAAAATAAAAAAATGAAATGAATTAAAAAAGAATGATATGAGTGATTCACATTATAAATAAAAGATAAAATAGGAAAATTCTTAGAAACAAAAACTATCAAGACTGAATGATAAAAAACTAGAAGAGCCACAATGAGGGAGCAAGAGAGAGAGATACAGAGACAGAGAGATCGCATTAAACTGCATACATAGAATGAACATTACAAATTTTGGAGACTCTGGTTTGCTCTCCAGCATAGCCAGGTTTACTCCCCAAGCACAGAGTTGGGAACCTTCCCAAACCATTGATCTCTTAGAGTACCCACAGATAAGAAGAAAGTAAAGGACAAAAGGAGACAAAATTAACGTAGAAAAAAATCTACTTATGCAAATACACTAATAATGAGTCGGTCGAAAGAGAAATCAGAAAATAACACTATTTGTGATAGATTGAAAAACAACTATCTTGGGATAATAAACAATTAAAAATTCTCTATATTTAAATATATTTATTTATTCAAAACATCACGATTTACAAAGTTGTCCCTAACACATTTATTTATGATATTCAATTTCTCAATACCAATCTAGCCACTAATGTCATATTCCCTTCACTATTGACTTGCTTCCAACACTATCCAAAACCTCCATTTGGCAGGTATATATAATTTACTAAATATTGCTTGCTATTGCCAAATGGTAATTGAATAGGTAATATCAAAATTTACATTAAAAGAAAATTTGTGAAAATTGCCATATATCATAATGAGTCCACTATTTCATTGGTTGAACATTTTGTAGTTAGTTTTATTTGTTGAGCTTAGGTGGGTCCTATGATAATTTTACATCTATTTGGCTCATTCTTTTTTTGTTTGTTTGTTTTTTTGTTTTTGGGTCACATCCGGCAGCGCTCAGGGGTTACTCCTGGCTCCATGCTCAGAAATTGCTCCTGGCAGGCACGGGGGACCATATGGGGCATCGGGATTCGAACCTATGACCTTTTGCATGAAAGGCAAATGCCTTACCTCCATGCTATCTCCCGGGCCCCTATTTGGCTCATTCTTACTGGAATGTGAATATTGACAAATATTGAGGGATCAGGGATTCACACCTCCCATGCCTTTTAGCAACTGTTTTTCTGGGCTAACATGGTAGTAGATGTGAATCTTGGGTATGGCTGCCAGGGTTTCTGAGTTGGTGCAGAGGTAGAGGGAAAGAAAGGCGGCCTACTTTGATTCCATAAACCCCAGAGTTCTCAGCACCAAAACCAACATATCTGGAGTTTGGGATAGTTAGTAATATCTGCAGAGATGAGTTAGTAAAAAATTAATTTTTTTCTAGAAATTAGAAAGTGGTAAAAATTAGTCACTGGCGTAGCTGCAAACGTGTGCACAGCTGCCAAGGCTTCAGCAGGGTGGGGTACTTGTCCTAATAGGCTTTGAGGTGCCCCAATGCCATTAGCTGTGAGACCAATGCACCAATTAGTTTTTACAACATCATTTGCCTCTCAAGAGTCAAATGAATATATGACATTGGCAGGTGTTCAGACATGGGACAGGTCTGGATTGTGATAATTGCTGCCAGAGTTTTCTGTAGTACTCAAGTGCTAGGGTAGATGGCCAGTGCTGATATCAGAGATTCAGAGATCTCAGCCTCAAAACCTGTATACCTGGAATTTTGAAAAATTACATTTCTGTACATGAAAACTGTAAGACATTATTTAAAGAAATAAAAGAAGACTAAATAAATGGAAAAATATTGTCTATTGTATCAGAAGAATTTGATGTCAATAAAATGACTATCTTAAGGGCTGGAGCAATAGCACAGTGGTATAGCATTTGCCTTGCATGTGGCTGACCCAGGATGGACTTGGGTTTGATTCCCAGCCTCCCATATTACCTCCCAACCCAAAATTGATTTCTGAGTGCCTACCCAGTAGTAAAACCTGAACATCACTGGGTGTGGCCCAAAAATTTACAAAAAGATTATCTTATCAAAAGCAGCTTTATATTCTCAATGTAAGCACTAAAAATGCCAATACTTTATTTTCATATGTAAAGAAAATAGAACCACAATATTTGAAACTATAAAAACCAAAAACACACCTGACATAGACATAATGAATATAATGTAGAGAAAAAGAGATCCATATGGTGGGGACTCAATTGGTAAAGCCATTATGGAAAACAGGAAGAAAATTCTTCACAAACAAAAATAGACATTTCATATGATTCAACCATCATATTTATGGGTTTATATTTCTAAAATACTAAAACACTAAATTGAAGTTATTTATGCTTGTTGCACTTATTAAAGTTATTTATGCTTGTTGCACTTAGATTATAGTAGTTATAAACTATATTCTGTTTTCCAACAACTTATAAATGAATAAAATTATGCATTTAATAAAATACTTTTCAGTTTTATGGAAAGATTCAACCCTATGTAACAACATGTAGCGACATGGGGTATCCCAAAAGACATGATAAGTGGGATTATGGTAAGTGGGACAAGTCAAATGGAAAAGATAAACACTGTATGACTTTACTTAGCTGCTCTATTTTTAGGCAAGTAAGGTAAATGAAACAATAATAAAAGCTGTCATAGACTAATTAGTGATAAATACAATGGAATAGAATAAAGAATGTCACATGTCAAGTCTGTCTCCCTCATCTGCCTTCCTTGGCCATTTCAGGTCTGTGTCTGGAAGAAACAAGAACCATCAGTTCCTCCCATCAAATGTGACAGGGTTTGTTTGCCTCAGCCTCCTCAGTTTCCCTCAGCCTCCAGAGTTTTACTCCAGTCCTGGTATCTGACTTCCTCGGCCATTTTCAGTCTGTGTCTGGGTGATAACAGGAACCTTTGGTTCTTTCCATCAACCCTCTTCTCCCAAACCACTTGAACACTAGTGTATCCACATGAATACATTTCAATTTATATCATATAGTTCCAGGCAGATTGGACCTAGCACTGCTTTCATTTAAAAATATACAGCTAAAAACCAAGCTAATGAACTAGTTTTCAATATTTTTGTCATATATAGATAACATTGCTTATTTATAAAAGTAACATTTAATGCAGATATAACTCTAGCCATCTTTTATACAAACAGTACAATATATCACTTTCTTTAATACCCAGATACTATAGCAATCCAAAACAATAAATGCAAAGAATATGGAAAAAATAAGGAAGACATCTGCAGTTGGGGATATGGAGATAAATCCTGGCAAATTTCTAATTCTAGCAAAATGCTTGAGGCTTATAGATGAAGACCTAAAATCATCACTTAATCTTTTAGTAATAGAAAATCAAGGAGTCACTAGCCTGTGATATTAGAAATCTATAAATAAACATTCAACCAACTCAAAGAACTCTTTCAGAATGTGAGATAATCCATATAAATAGAATTGAAGGAACTAAAAAATGTTAACAAGCAATATTATCGGAAATACACAGGTGGAGAATTGCATAGATAAAGATTTCACAAGCCAGCAGTGAAAAAGAAGTCAAAAATGAAAGGAGACAAAACTTCAGAATAAAATATAAGGCGCTTAATGAACAAAGATGAAAGAAATAATCCAAATTATAAGAATAACAGAGGGGAGAAAGAGGTTAAAGTGGAAAAGAGTGAGAGATAATAGCAGAAATTTTCCACTTTTTAGAAAGAGACTGCTCTACAAATTCAGGAACAAAAAGAATACCAAACAAAATATACCAAATAGAACAACACCAAGACCTATGGCAAGAAACAAAAAGAGATTGACTCTTTAGAGCAGTAAGAGAAGATAAACCTCAAGTATAAAGAAAAGAACATAAGAATCAACCGGATCTGGCAATCCTGAAACAATCCTGAAAGAAATAAGTGGAATGACATATTCATACTACTGAATGAAACTTTCAAGCTAGAGTCCACTACCCAGCAAAATTCTCATTTACATGGGAGGGAGGATTAAAAACATTCTCAGACAAAAAGGAGCTTGAATTGACTTTAACAAAACTAACTCTAAATGAAATACTCAAAGATCTATTGCAAATCAAATTCGCTATTGTAACAACAACAATATTCCACAATATAATGGCACAGCAGTCCTTAAAACAGCAATAAAACAGCCATAAAACAGCAATAGTTTCCTTAAATGTCCATGGACTAAATTATCCTATCAAATGTAAGAGAAATGCAAGTTGAATCAAGAAACCAAATCCATATCTACTGCCTATATAAAACACATTTAAAAGTTCAGGATAGACATAGGTTCAGGAAAAAGGATGGAAAACAATTATACAAGTGACTGGGGGAAAATGCTAGGACAAAATATTAGAACAAATTACATTCAACCTCAAGAAAGTTCTTAGACACAAAAATGGACACTGCTTACTAATAAGGGGAAGAATAGGCCAAAAAATACTAACTCTGATCGACATTTATGCACCAAATGTAGATCTAGCAAAATGTAAGGCTTTTACTTATGAACTTAGAGTAACATATGGAAAGAAATGTGATATTAATGCAATATTTCAACACCCCATTATTGCCACTAGACAGATCCACTATATAGAACACTACCAGAGATATCAGAGCCCTAATGAGAAATTAGATGAATGAGGACTAATGGATCTAAAAAGGGCTTTTATACTCAGAAAAATGAATACACATTCTTTTCAAGTGCACATGCAAACTTTTCTAGGATTGACCACATTTTAGGATACAACTCTAACTTACATAAACTCACAAATATAACAATTATACAAGCTCACTATCAGCCCACAATGCAAAAGACATCAAAACTGATTGTAAAGAGAAGTTGTGAAAAAAATCTAATACCTGGATTTAAAACACCATGTTGCTCAACAACAACTGGATCAAAGAAGAAATAGACATTCCTTGAGACAAATGATAATGAAGAACAATTTGCCAATATCTATGGGACACAGCAAAATCAGCATTTAGAGGAATACTCAGCAATATGTTCATATGTTCATACAACTGTTTGGTCTTAGTATCATGCATTTTCCCCCCCCCTCAATTTATGAGGCAAAACAAGATGATTCATTAACCTGTGGTGACATAGCAGATTTAGAATTAATTCTTTCTAATTCTCCATAAAACTCAAAATAGTCTGTAATATCACGTTGAGGGACTTAAAGTAACATTATAAATCAGGTTGCCTATCATTGACATTGGAAACTCCAACAGTGGCCACATGAATTACTAGATTGTGAAATAGATGGAAAGCTAAAGAAGTTGAAAAGATAAAATGTGCAGGCACTATAGCTGAATTTCAAAAACATATGCAAAATTTCAAAACATTTGAATACTTCTAAAAATAAAGAAAATATGAAGAAGGAAAGGGTGAAGAAAAGGGGGAAAGAAAGAAGCAGTGAGGGCCCGGGAGATAGCATGGAGGTAAGGCATTTGCCTTTCATGCAAAAGGTCATCGGTTAGAATCCCAGTGCCCCATATGGTCCCCCCTGCCTGCCAGGAGCAATTTCTGAGCATGGAGCCAGGAGTAACCCCTGAGCACTGCCAGGTGAGACCCCCCCCCAAAAAAAATAAAAATAAAAAAAAGAAAGAAGCAGTGAGAAGAGAGAACAGAGAAAGGAAATGTTGATTTGTCTAGACGTGTTCCATGAGTAGGGTCACAGTTGACTGCTTCAGTGGTCTGGCTGATCACATGCTTAAGGTCCTAATAGAGGCCATAACCCAGAGATAAAGGGTGTATTAAAGTGTTTTATCAAGACATTTTCATAATGCAAACTGAGTATGGTATCTAGTGTGTCTAAGCACCAAGGTGTCAACTTAGGTTGTCTGTCCTTTGTATCCAAAAATCCCTGTGGACAGAAGAGCTGAGAAGTTATTTTAAATATAGTAAAATTAAGGCATTAAAACATATTATTATGAAATGCTTCCACTGGAGTCACTGACTTCCTATCATATTCTTTACCTGTAATCCTGTATAAGATCCCTAAGATATTATTATAGGCTTTTGTAGTAAAAGGCTGATTATATACCTGTTTTCTACGCTGTTGTTTTTGTTGTTGCTGGTTTCTTTATGATATAATGTGTAGTCAAGGCTTTGTGTTGTTGCTCTTCCACTTGTTTTGGAAACTACTCCCCAGTAAATGTTGACAATTACAGTGTTTGGAGTTTCTACCCTGTTAAACCATAATGGAGAATTACACACACACACACACACACACACACACACACACACACACATATATATATATATATACACATATACATACATATATATACATATACATATATAGTGTATATTCTAGGTACTTCAGAAAAGTGCTATCATTCTGTGTTTATCTTTCATTTTCTGGCTTACTTAATTTAACATAATATTTTGTAAATCCATCCACGTTGGTGCAAAGTCTATCATTGTATCATTTGTACACTATGTAGTACTCCATAGTTTATAAATACCACAGCTTCATGATCCAATCCTCTGTTGTTGGACACCAAGATTGGTTCCAAATATTGGTATTGTACTGAATGCTAAGGCTACCTTTCACACTGCTATTTTCTCTTTAGGAAAGGAAATTTGATACATAAGATGCAGCAGAAAATATTACATAGGGTAATCACCTGCTTAGATAGGCCTCACTAACACATTGTTTAGTATTCAAGATGCAAAACCTATGTGTTTCTAAATTGCTCCAGTCATCACATAATCTTAAAACCCACATTCAGGAAGGCCCAACCGCATCACTAACGAAATTGAGAAAACCTCTCAACTTTGACACACTGGCCCAATCTCTCTTACTTGATTTATTAGTTTCTTTACCTTACTTTTACTATATTTACCTAATTTTCTGTTTTCCTCTTATTTTTTGCTTTCTCCTCCTCTGTTTCTTAAGCTATACCTAAAATAAATATTGTAATGTTTCTATGTGGGCATGAGCACACAGAGAGAGTACGCCTTCATGAGAGCTAAACCTAAACTGTATATAACACATGCCTATAGTGTAAATAGCCCCTCCTACATACTATTCCCTCTCCCTCCTTCAGAAATCTTTCTATCCCTTCACCCCCAACCTCGACCAGATATTCCACCTTATTAAAGCCCTTTACCCTCAGTTCTTAATCCATTAGGTATCAAGATCGACATCCTACCCCAATAAACCATTACCCAGCACCCAAGGAAGGGGCACCCACTCAGACCCACACCTCGACCCGGCAAGAAACTACAACCAACACCCCTGCTAACTCATGTTGTGTGGCCCTCCTCACCTCTCTCACTGCTAATGGTGACCAGCAGCCTCCCCTGAGCTCTACCCTTGGTACCTTGGAGAAAAGCAGATCTTTGCCAGACTGTCCACAGGTGTCCCTAATGGCTACCGCAGCCTCCCCTAAGATCTAGCCCCAGTACCTGCGAGAGAAGCAGGTCACCGCTGGTCTGTCCCCAGGTGTCTCCAATGGCGATTGCACTTTTTTGGAACAAGTTTTGGCATTCTTCCCTCACTTTCTTCCAGGAAGCCTGGCAGCTGAAACCACACCCACTAATGCAGTCTTCATGTTATAACTGGGCCAGCTCCATAGTCTCACTATTCTCAAACAAGATGTAATTGAGATGTAGAAGATTATGGGTATACTGGCCCACATAGTAGAAAGCTAGCCATTTTGAGAAAAAAAGGTTAGTCTGTCAGGATCATTTCCACTGTGTTCAATTTCTCGTCATCTACTTTCTAATTCTAGCATATCTGAAAAAGAATTATGATTATTTTATCCACACTTGCTTCATTTTATGTTCTTCTTGTGAATAAGGAATACAAAATACAGACACTAATAGAAATGAATAAAGACATCTATAGCAAAGTAACAGTAGCTGAAGACTTCAACACTGTTCTGATACATCCTAGATACAATAGGCTAACACTCAGCAATGAAAGAGTAGTTTTGGAGAAATAATGGAAGAGGGAATGAGAGAACATAAGGAGTTATGACTGGCGGGAGGAGGATAATATACAACAGTAACTATAGACAATATAGGCATGGGTTGTTTATGATATAAATGAGGCAAAAATAGAGGAGTCCACTGCATACACACTCATGCCCACTTATAGACAGATATTAGAGATCTATTCATAGGTTGTAGTTGGAGATTCAATCCTTATTGGATGGGTTTGAAAAATAAATAGCTTTGGAAAAATAAATAAATTAAAAATAAATAAAAATATTTAAAAATAAAAAAATGGCTGGCACTTTGGAGGGGGAAAGGTTTTCCAATTACTAGGAACTTCATCTATGGCAGGATGAACTTTGCTAAATGAAGCTTTTGAGACTACATGTGGCTGGAGCATTTTAGGATAAACATAATTTTTACATCTAGAGTAGTAAGAATTATAGTAGTGAGAGCTATAAAAGAAGTCTACCCTGTGTAGAATCATCTAACATATCTTTTGCATCAAGGTTCCTTTCCTGAAAGGAAACTGACAGCATGGACATTATGTTACAATGTTTTCTTAATAGATTTCTTCTTTGACCTACCATACTGTAAGACATTTCTAATATTAAAACACATCTTTTATAAACTTCTCTCCTTTTGGTATTCTTTCCTCTATTGTTTTTTTTCCCAATTTAATCCTTTATTTCAACTATCAAAGAATTAAATGAAAAATTATAATTTTTTTCTATAATTTATATAATAATGGGTTTCTCTGTTTCCATTTTTTAAGTTTGTTTTGGGATTATATCTGGTGGTGCTCAAGTATTATTCTTGACTCTGCTCTGAGTTTACGTTTACTATTACTCATGGAACTGTCATATCTAGAAATTGAACCTGGGGCTTTAACATGCAAAATATGCATTTCCATAATGTCCTTTGCCCTTTAACTCAATTTTTGAAATAGGTGTTATTCATTTTTATTTTTAAATTTTTAAATAATTTTAAATTAAATTATTATGAACAATGTTTGTTTTACATTCAGTTTGTATCATGCCAAAATGTGAAGAAGTCATTCTATCGTGTTCTTCCTAAGATATTCTACATATGGATGAAGTAACTCATCACATCATGGATTTCCTTTGCTTTCTTGCCTATCAAGAGATGTTAAAAAATAATATGCCTTCAGAATGATCATATTTATGATATGAAGGCTTCAAATAAATAGGTATTATTAAGTTATTGATAAACAGAACACATAAATTTTCCAGGTGATTCCAGTATTTCCTCTTATTACATCTTGGATAAGAGTTGTTCATAAAAGAGGAAAATATGTATATAAAAATATGTGATTTAATGTTAGGTAGTCTTATCAAAAATCATAATAGTAATAAATAATTAACCTTTAACTTTTCAAAACCTATGGTACAAATGTTTTTATGATTTTTTTCTACAGGATTTCTATGTTTTTGCATGCTTAAATCAAAATCCTTGATCTTGGAAAATTTAACCAGATATATTTGCACATTACAAGTCTTAAAATTAGAAACTATATTATTAACTGTGAAACTAGATAATTAGTTTCTTTATGGGTCTTCAAATTTTTCTAGATAAAATTAAAAGTGCCACCAAATTGAGGTCATTCTGAACATGACAGGTCATTTATTGAGAAAATGGTTATGTAGAAATAGCATCTGCTAATTTGCTAAAAGTGTTAGCATATAGATGGCCTTGGAATGTGTAAAGTGCTATCAGAAAAAGTCTATAAAATGTTCAATGTAAAAAATAATATGTTCACTCTAGTTAAATAAGGTTCTGTCCAAGTGTAGTTAAGTTCTTCCCTCCAAGAGTAAGTATAAGCTATGTGAAACATATTAAATTGGGGAGAAGTGGAAAAATTCAGTATCCTACCACATTTTTATCTTTTTTAACCAGGTCTACAACCAGACGTAGAGGGGAACATGGACATACTCCCTGCAATGTTTGGTCTGGGTTCTATGGGCATGATAGTTCCATATCTGGCCAGTGACAGTTGTAGCACTTAAAGCTAGTAAGCCAAGCAGTGTAATGATGAATGCACTCTCTATGACAGGGGTGGTGAACATGCGGCTCCCAGTCAAAACGAATGTGGCTCTTTGCCTCTTATCATTATTTTGTATACTGTGGCTCTTTGCCAAGTTTTGATTTCGTTATGCTGCTTCTGAGGAGAGACCTCTGAGCAGAGATCTCCGAGCCTGGATTCCTGCCCCCAGCTGCGTCATTCCATCTCCCATCCCTCAGAAACAACTGCACGGGCCAGCGAGGGGGAGGGAACCCATGTGTCACATGTTGTGTCACATCTTGCCATTAGTTCTTAGTGTGGAGGATGTAGCATACCCTCACCATCACTGCAGGATTTTTACTCTCACTCAAAAAGGCAAAATGCAAAGCTAAACGAAAATATGAACATGAACACAGGATATTTTTGGAAGAATGTGAAGATGCTTTTTTATTTATTGAACGGAATGGGAAAGTGCTGTGATTAATATGCAATACTATGATATCACATTTCAAGGCTTAAAATCTTCAGCGTTATTTTAGCAATCTCCGTGCTAATATTGACAAAGAATTACCCAAAGGTACTGAACTATGCAAGCAAAAATTGAGCACAATGAAAAGCCAGGTAAAAAGACAGTCTCAAGTGTTTCAGCAATTAACCAAGCATGGAGAAACTGTGACCCTTGCATCCTATAAAGGTGTGTGGAACATGTACTGAGCTAAAAAACCATACAATGAGGGGTAGTTTCTAAAACAGTGTTTTGCAGATGTAATTGAAACCTTAGCTCCAGACAATAAAAAACTCAAAGATTCCATCAATGATCTCCAGCTGTCATGGCACACAGTTGAAACCAGAATAGGAGACATAAATGTGATTGAGTCAGATCTACATGCAGACTTGAATGCATGTGCTTATTTTAGTGTTGCATTAGATGAGTCATGCAACATACAAGACAAGCCACGGTTGGCAATATTTGCGGGAATGATTTCTGAGGACTGCGTGATTAAAGAAGAGCTTCTCGACATTGTCACTAAAAGACAGAACTCACAGCACTGACATAAAAGAGGCAATGACTGCCGTTTTTTAAAAAGCGAATGTCTTTTGAAAAACCGTAATAGTCACGGATGGAGCACTGTCGATGATAGACTCCGTAAATGGACTTGTGAGTCTTTGTAAAGGTGATGACGCCTTTCCTGAATTTTGGAACTTCACTGCATCATCCATTGTGAGTAACTTGTGTCCAAAACATTGAATTTAGACCACATTATGAAGGCTGTGATGGAGATTGTGAACTACATCCTACTTATGCCCTTAATCACCAACAACTCAAGAACCTCATTGCAGAACTTGACGCAGACTTGCCCGTGACCTGTCACTGCACAGCGCAGTGAGAGGGCTCTCAAGAGGCAAAGTAGTTTCGTGCTTTTTTGAGCTTTTGGAAACAGTAAAATTGTTTATGGCAGAGAAGAACAAAATGTATTCTCTGCTTTCAGACCCCTAGTGGCTTATGGATTTGGCATTTTTAGTGGACATGCTTTCACATTTGGATAAACTAAACGTGGGCCTACAGGGGAAATTAAAAACTCTTCCTGAGATGACACAAAGTGTATTCTCCTTTGTAAACAAATTGAAGCTTTTTAAAACATACGTTCAAAACAGCAATCTATCCCATTTTCCTTCTTTGCTCAGCACCCTGCAGAAGATCGGTGTTAAAACAGATATAGCTGGATACGTGAAACAACTTACACAACTGCAAGAGAAGTTTACTTTGTGGTGTGAGGACCTGGATCAAAAAAGACCACAGGTCACTTTTCTCATCGACCCATTTAATGCTGACACCGACCACCTGAAAACCCCACTTGTTACTGATGAGGTAGCGAGTGAACTAGAAATGATTGAGCTATGCAAAGATGATAGACTGAAATCTATTTTGAAGGAAAGCCATGTTACGTTTTGGAGAGCTGTGCCAACTGAAAAATACCCATTGTAAAAAGAACCGCTTTCAAGCTGCTGTCTATGTTCTCGTCAACATACGTCTGTGAGAAGCTATTTTCTACTTTGAAACACATGAAATCAAAGCACTGGTCCAATCTGAGTGACACTCATGTAAAGGAATTGGTCCGAGTGGCTACAACTGAATACAAACCTGATTTGCAGAAGATTACTAAAAACAAAAGATACCAGAAATCCCACTGAGACTATCATTCCATCACTCCAACAACGTAACAAAAAACACCTGACTGAGCATGTTATATTAAGTGTTTAATATATTATTGTTAAAATTATATGCTTTTTTGTGAGTGTTTGTCTGTTTTGTCAGGTCACTGCGTGGTGTGACTCTCTGATTCTCACAGTTTAAAATTTTGACTCTGGGGCCTGGGAAGTAGCATGGAGGTAAGGTGTTTACCTTTCATGCAAAAGGTCATTGGTTCGAATTCCAGTGCCCCATATGGTCCCCCGTGCCTGCCAGGAGTAACCCCTGAGCACTGCCGGGTGTAACCCAAAAATAAAAAAAAAAAAAAAAAGATAAAATTTTGGCTCTTTGTGTTGAACTTGTTCGCCACCCCTGCTGTATGATCTGGGCTATCACCCCAGAACTTATTCAAGAAAGTGAACAACCTTTCTTGATTGATTTTTAATTGATCTAGTATTTCTATCACTAACATATCAGGAATTTTCTTTATGGGTCTCCTTGTCAGTATCAGTCTTAATAAACCAGAACCTAAAGAGCCGTTTAAATTAATGCAATACATAGCATCACAGAGAAAGAATGATAGAGTTTCCATTCAAAACACTGAACTCTAAAACAAATATTCCTGCCATTTTTCATGAAAAGATATAGTTCCCTCCCCCACCCCATATACTCATGGAGAATTTTGCGAGTAGTGTTTGCACTGTTCACAACAACTTTAGATAGACACTGCTAGCAGAAGTTAGAGAGGCAGAACTATGTCCAAGTACACAAATATATGTTAACAAAAAATTACATTTTAAAAGAACCAGAAAATTTAAATATAGTTAAAGAGTACAAAATGACTAATTCAAAACATTTGCACAGAAGTAAAATCGTTAAATGGTAAAGCATAGTAGGAAATAGTTTCAGCTATAGAATTTTTATAGAATTCTTATAGAACACAGAAATTTTCTTATAGATATTTTCATAATTGACCTGTATTAAACTATTGACTCTCGACATTTTATTTTTGATTACTCAACACACTCATTTAAAAATATTTAAATTAAGTGCTTAGAACTAAAATGTGTGTTAGTTCATGGAGTAGTAGATTCAAGACCTAACTTATTATTCACTTGCTCTCTCTGTCTCTCTCTTTCTCTGGAATTGATACAAAATAGTAAACTGAATTTTAAGATTGTGAAATAAAAGCCAGATGTTACTGACTGTTACACATTGCCTTCAGATATTTTCTACCTCCTCCACAAGAATAACATTTTAACTAAGCATTGAGTCAGCAGGATACAACCTACATTAGTCAACTTTCCTCAAGTTCAAAAGTATCTGTGCATGTTGAGAATTTTTTTTCAAAGAAGAGAAACATTCATTCGTACTACCTTTAAAAAAGGACTTATCCCTTCTGTTTTCCTTTTTCTCTCAGACAAAAGAGCTGCAGTAAATTTTAGGTTCTGATATTTGAGACAGACAAACTAATCTTTCAACCTGAAATAGTGCATCTCAAGGCATAGGTCTTATGTGCCAGACCTGGACACTAGCAGGAGAATCTAAATATGCTTTCTGTTTTGAACTTCTTGTTGAGGGTCTCTGTTATCCCAGCAAAGTCTATATCCCAATTGATCTAGAAATTCCTTTGCCAATTCATTTTGTAATTATCATAAAAGTTTATCTTATGTATATTATTAAAGAATGCTGTAATCTCCTATTAATTGCCAGGCAAGTCATGATGCTACATACTTATTGTTCATTATTAGTTACCCTTATTGAACTATTTTCTTAGTTATTACAGATTTCAAAATTATGATACTTTAATAGAGCAAAATAAATTAATTTTGTTTAAGTCAACATATTTGTGAGTTTATAACCAAAATATTTTTATTTTTCTCATTTCTAATCTTCATCTAGATAATAGAGTAGCAAGATAAACAGATGAATACTATTTCATGAAGAATACATAAGATATAAAAGAAGAAAAAAGACGAAAGAAACAATTGCCTTTCAATTCATGAAATGTTAGTATTGTGGAGATGATGAAGCTTTTTGGTGCAAAGCCCTTGAGCCTTGCTTAATGCCCTACATTTAATGGATCATTTCAAGAAATATTAGGCATCTGGTGTCAAAGGTAAGGAGTCTGTATTGCTTCCCTGTGAACTATTGCTTTGCCCAGTGAGTGAAAGCTCAAAATCTTTAACAACTCCAGCCATCTTTCTATATGTGTCTCTTGGAAAATCTTAAATTTATTCTGAAAAGTTAAATTCAGAATGTGGAATATTATTTATTTTAAATAGAAAAGGCACAGATGTGAACATTATAAAAACCAAGAAACTGTCAAAACTGTCATATGATATGATAGGAAACAGAATAATCTTTTTATGTGAAGTTTACCCATGTTTTCTGTAGCTGCAATTTATTAAATTTTAGGGGTATTCTGATCATTTCCACCAATAACCTTAACAATACCATACTTACATCTGTTGTGATTCAATGCAACCAAACAACTTTGACCACTTTTTTTACATTGGAAAATTATAAATTCTTATTCTCAATATGGAGAGATGAGGGTTGGTCCCGTGTTAAAATTTTAGATTTAGTAATATAAATCTTTATATATAGTATATACTTAGACATGTTGCTTATTACTTTATTTGAACAAGTAGAAAAATGTGTACTTCTTACTATATAATGTACTTTGAGTTTTGTTCTTTTAAAATACTATAACATAGGTGCTACAGTTAGTTTTAATATTTGTTGATCTTTTAGATTTTGAAAATTTATTCACGATTATATACAAGGTTGTTCATAGTAGAGTTGTTTTATTTACAGTTACAAAATTGTTCATAATTGAATTTAAGTCCTAAAATGTACAATATTCTTCACCAGTAAATATTTTCCACCACCTATGTCACCAGTTTCATTTACACACACACTGTTGTAGCAAGTATTTTCTTGATTTTCTCTTTCTGTCTCTGTCTCCTTCTCACACACACATACACTCTCCCTACCTGTTTTTCCTTTTTACTTTTAAACACTATGGTTTCCATTATTGTTACTGAAGGGGTATCTTGTATATCACTGTATCTTCTTTCAGTAAAAAGTTCTAGTCCAGACAGATCATTTCTACTATCATTGATCTCTTGTCTGGGAGTGCCCCAACTGCACTCTTGGGAGTGCCCTAATTGTACTCCTCCACTCTTTATGGCAAGCTTACTACATGGACTCCTCCTCCTGGACCAGTTGTCCCTATTAAATTTTAATATTATTATCATATTATCTATTTTTATATCCCACAAATGAGTGGGGTTATTTTATCTATCCCTCTCTCCAGCTGACTCACTTATCCCAGCATAATATTCTGCATATCTTTCCATATATGAGAAAATTTTATGCCTCCATTTTTCATAGTATTCCACTGTATAGATGTACCATGTTTCTTTATCCACACATCTGTTCTTGAGCACTTGGGGGTGTTTCTAGATTCTAGTTATTGTGATTAGTGCTGCAGTAAACATAGGAATATAGATGGTTTTTCTGCATTGTATTTTGGGCTCCTAGAGTATATTCATATGATTCATATTTTAGAGTCATATGAAAGCTCAATTTCTATTAACAAATATCCATACTATTTTCCCAAAAAAAAGTTAGACCAGTCATCATTCCCACCAACAGTGTAGGAAAATTCCTTTCTCTCCAGAACTGCCCCAGTGTTTTGAAGTTTTCATGGTATAGGTCTTTCACTTCTCTTGTCAGGCTGATTCTCAGGTACTTGATATTTTTAGATACTATTTTAAAAGACAGAAGTCTTAATGTCTTTCTCCTCTACTTTGTTATTTGTATAAAGGAATGTTATTATATTTTGTGTATTAATATTTAGCCAGCCACTTTGCTGTATTTATTGTTTCTATAAGTTTTACTGGTACTCCTTAGGGTTTTCTATGTATATCATGATAACATCTGCAAAAATACTTTAACTTCATCTTTCTTTATCTGGATTCCTTTGATTCCCTACTCTTGTCTGATTGCTATTGCTAGTTCTTTTAAAGCTATTTTAAATAAGAGTGGAGAAAATGGGAGGTCTTGCCTAGTTCCTGACCTTAGTGGACATGTTTTCAGTTTTTCGCCATAAAGGGTAATGTTGGCTATGGGTTTTTTATAGATAGCTGTAACTGTCTTGAGGAAGGTTCCTTCAAACACTATTTTGCTGAGTGTTTTCAGCATGAATGGGTGTTGGATATAGTCAAATGCCTTCTCTACATCGATTAATATAATCATGTGATTTTCTCTTTCTTTTTGTTTATGTTGATTGATTTGATTATGTTGAACCATCCTTGACTTGGTCATAGTGTATAATCTTGATGTATTATTGGATTTGGTTTGCTAAGATTTTGTTGAGGATTTTTGCATCTATGTTTATTAGTGAGAATAGTCTGTAGTTTTCTTTCTTGGCAGTGTCTTTGCTGTATTTGGGAATGAGTATGATATTGCCTCGTAAAAGGAGTTAGAAAGGATTTGTTTTTTCAATATTTTGGGAGAGCCTGAAGATAAGTGGTTGGGGTCTCAACCTCGCGGCCCGCAAGTTGTTGCGACCCTCCGTACAACATTTTGTAGTCAGCGGCCGGCCTTCAAATATGTGATTTTTATTCAGTAAGCGAATAACCGTGAATACTGCGATATTTGAAGGTCAGCTATGGGCCATGAAATATTGTGCGGAGGGCAACAACTCACGGGCTGCGAGTTTTTTCCGTGCCTGCCAGGAGCAATTTCTGAGCATGGAGCCAGGAATAACCCCTGAGCACTACAGGGAGTGACCCAAAAACCAAAAAAAAAAAAAAAAGAATTCACCTGTAAAATATTTGGACCTGGACTTTTGTTCTTGGGAAGTTTCATAATTAATGTTTCAATTTCCTTAGATGTTATTGGATTATTTAGGCTTTTTACAACCTCTTTTTCCAGTCTCAAGAGATATTTTTCCAGAAATCTGTTGGTTTCTGTGGGATTCTCTAGCACACTGAGTTCAGTTGTTCATATTATGCCCTCGGGCTATCTTGGATTATTTTGGTTCTGTTGTAATCTCGCCCCTTTCATTTGTGATCCTATTATTGGGTGTTTTCCATTTATTTTGTGAGTCTTGTCAGTGGTTTGTCTATCTTGTTTATTCTTTCAATAAACCAACTTTTGGTCTCATTAATTTTTTTGTATTGTTTTATTTGTTTCGATGTTATTTATTTATGCCCTGGTTTTTTATTTCTTTTCTTCTGACTGTGTTTGAGTTTCTTTGTTGTTGTTTTTTCAGCTCTTTAGGTGTCCTTGTAAACTTTTGATTTTGTCATTTTATTTTCTTCTGATATAAGCCTGTATTGCTGTAAGTTTCCCCCTAATCAGTGCTTCTGCTGTTTCTCACAGATTTTGACAGTTTGTCTCTTCATTATCATTCGTCTCAAGGAATTTTTTTAATTTTTTCCTTGATTTTCTCTTTGATCCAGCTGTTGTTGAATAGCATGTTGTTTAATCTCCAGTTCTTGGATTTTCACCACAGTTTCTTTTTACAATCTCTGTTGCATAATGATCAGATGGGTTACTTCTAATAATCCTTATATTTGTGACTTTGTGCAAATTAGATTTATATCCTATAGTATGGTCTATTCTAGAGAAGGTTCCATGTGCACTTGAGAAGAATGTATATTTTGCTTTCTTGGTTTGAAGAGCCCTGTTTAGTTCCATTAGTTCTATTTCATCTGATTTCTCATTTAGAGCTCTTATGTCTTCACTAATTTTCTGCCTGATGGATCTCTCTAGTGGAGTATTGAATTCTCCTACTACTATCACATTTCTTTCCATATGTTTCTCTAGATCTGTGAGCAAATACTTTACATATTTTGCTGGCTTTGCAATCACTTCATAAATATTGATTAGAGTTAGTACTTCTTGGTCTAATGTTCCCCTGATTAGTAAGTAGTGGCCTTCTTGGTCTCTGAGCACTTTCTTGAGTTTGGATGCAATTTGATCTAAGAATGGCCATCTCAGCTTTTTTTCATTGGCTTGAGTAATTGATTTCATTCTTTTATTCTAAGCCTGTGCCTATCCTGTTCTTTTAGGTGTGTTTCTTGGAGGTATCCGATATCTCTTTTTTTTTCCTGATACACCCCTCTACTCTGTGTCTTTTAATGGGGGAGTTTAGCCCTTTGACATTTAAGGAGATTGCTACCAGAGAATGTTGTTATGCTATTGTATTGAGTAGAGTGTTTGTTGTTACAGTCAGGGGTTTGAATTGTGTAGTACATCTTTGAGTAGTTAATTTAGAGATAGTTTGCTTAGAGCAAATAGTGTGGGTTATATTTTGTCTAAGAAGGTTTTCAGTTTTCCTTCCCATATGAATGAGAGTTTTGCCGGGTAGTGTATACTCCAGGTTAGAAATTTCTTTCATTCAGTACTTTAAATATGTCACTCCATTGTATTCTTGCTTGAATTGTTTCAAATGGGAGCTCTGGTTTGATTCTTATATCCCTTCCTATGTATTTGAGGGTTTTTTCTCCCTTATTGCTTTAACAAATTCATTTTTCTTTTTGTTTGCCAGTTGGATTACATATGTCTTGGTGTTGGTCTGCTAGGGTTTATTTATTAGGGACTCTTTTTGCCTCCTGGATTTGTACATTTGTCTCTTTCTAGAGGGTAAAAAAAAACTATCTGCTATTAAGTCCCTTTCTACTTGTTCCTCTCCTTTCCCATTTTCCTCCTCTTCTGGTATTCCTACAATTCGTAGGTTCTTTCTTTTATCTTTGTTCATTAGGTACCTAACTTTTTCTTACAATGTTTTGTCACTTGCTTTCTTATTGACTTCTTTGTTATTGTTGGTTTGTAGTTTTTGCCTAAAGTTCCTCTATGTGTTCTTTTAACTGTGTAATTTTGCTATTATGGTTTGCTAACATGATATTTATTTCCCTTAATTCTAATTGTATGGATGGTTTTATCCTTTGTTAAAGTTTTTCTTTGGGTTGGCTGAGTTGTTCATCTTTAGATTTCTTATTCTCTCTAGCTAGTGATTCCTTGATTTCCATTGCTAGGGCATTCTTTTTTCTCTTTTAGGTTCTAGGCTCATGCATTTTCGTGGACTTAGAAACTTGGTAAGTTTTCTTTTCTTTTCCCCAGCTGCTAGTGTCTTCCTTAGTTTACCCATATTTCTTTGCACTGGTGGTTTTGAATGTTGAGTCTTCAGGTTATTTAATGAAGTGGTCTGCTGTACTGATTGTATTAGGAGGGGCTTGAAGGTATATCTGATTTACAGAGCTTATTTTTCCTTAGCCAGATGACTTGTCTAAGTATGATAGGGATATTACAATCTGCTTCAGTGTTTTGCTATCCTGTTTTATCGGCTGTGGATCATCTGAGATATTGAATGTTATGTCTGAGCTGACTCGACCTATATGGTGTAAGTTAGACTATCTTCAGTAAAGGCTGGCACATTTGTGTGGTTCATGGTCCAGCAGAGGAGTGGGGCAGTCTCAATCTGCCTGAAGATTCCAGGCCAAGATGCCTGCGGTTTGCAGAGGGGACAGGTGGTCTCAAACCTGCCCACATACACTGGGCCAATGTGCACATGCTTCCTAGTCCAGTGGAGGGGGCGGGTGGTCTCAAACTTGCCCAAAGGTCCCAGGCCCTATTTTTCCATTTCTTAAGTTGTGCTGTCAGGTGGTTCATATGGACCCTTAAATACTGGCAGAACTATCAACTTTCCTCATAACACTGCTTTTGTTGAGTCCCATGAGCTTTGATATCTTGTATATTTTTATTTGTTTTTAGAATATCATGATTTATTTCTTATCCACTACCTGTTCAGCAAGAGCTATTCAGTTTTTAGGTATTTGTGTTATTTCTCCTTTTCTGTCCATGATAAACATCTATTTTGAGTGCATCATGGTCTGAGAGATAAGTAGAATTTCTGTTTAATTTACTTCATTGAAAGTATATTTTTGTCCCAGCATATTGTTTTATTTGGAGAATAATTTAGGTAAACTAGAAAAATATGTATTTGGCTTTTGGTAGATGAAATCCCTTTAACTACTAAACACCTCTCTTCTATTTCTTCTTTTACAGAAAGTATTTCCTTACTGAAATTTGATCTATATGATCTATCAAGAAGTGACAGAGAAGTGTTGATATTTCTTATAACTATAGTGTTCTGGTTGTTAAATATTATTGGTGACAACACCCAGCAGTGATCTTAGCTGAGTAAAAAGATGCCATATTGTTGTTGTGGGATTGAAATAAAGGCTTCACATATGGGAAGTGCTCTATCTCTTTAGCACATCACTGGGCATTTAATCTCTTAATTCTTCATCTCTGTATCATGTAAATCAACTGACTATAATTATTTATCACCATTTGATCCCACTAACCTAAATTTTTTATATTTACTATTTGTATGATAAAAATTGAGCTAATATTTACAAAAATGACTTTTAGTCTGAAATTGTATTCTCATTGGAAATATAATTTTGAATATTGTGATCTATATTTTATACATATATTTGTTTTTAATTATATAAGAAAGTATATGTTTTACAAATTAAATTGGGTGCTATCTCTTTTATAAAAAATTTTATATATTTTGTTATATATAATTTTTTCTATTTTCCTAAGAAGTTTAATATTTGTTCTCATAACAATGATATTATATTACAAAATTTTCAAGAAAGCTTCACATTTTTATACATTAGAGTCAAGTTAGTTTGAAATATCAAGACCCTCTATTAACTTAAAAAATGCAATTAGTAAAAATTTTTAAAACATTTCTTTTATGGTTTATTAGAAATATGTGGGACCTGAATAACACTGAGATGATCAAGCAGTGTTGAAAAGGAGATTTAGAAATGAACGGTTGAAAAAAATAATAGCCTCAGGACAATGTTGGAGAATCATGGATACTTAAATGCTAATGAAACATTATACCTGCATATATCAAAACCATAAATATTGATTATATGCAACCATGTTACCTAAAACGCAATAAAAATTTTGAAAGAAAAATAATTAATGTTTCAGATGAAATTTAAAGCAGTAGCGTTTTGTGAAGAAATAAAAATATCCACAATTAGCTAATGTCTTTGTCGAAGCTTACTTTTTTAGGAAGTTCTCTTTAAAATTGGAGGAAGGTTGCATTTAGTCAAATATTTTATGTGCAAAATTCTCCCATAATGCTATCTCTTTATAAGAGCAGATGTCCATAAATTTTTAAGGAAGAAGCTAAATTTGCAGACTTTGTTTATTTTGAATTTCCATTATAATCTCCCTAAATGTTCTTCCTTTTTCTGTTCCAAGATCATCTTTCTTATAATTATAATAAATATCCTTGGAAGTCATGTGAATAAATTAATCACCTTTGCTGAATTGCTTCCCTGTTAAAGAGAGTATATTTATTATTAACATATTTTGGTTTTTGGGCCACATTCGATGATGCTCAGGGGTTCCTCATGGCTATACACAAATCGTCCCTGGCTTGGGGGAC
The DNA here is from genome assembly GCA_004027635.1 of Crocidura indochinensis. NCBI lineage: Eukaryota > Metazoa > Chordata > Mammalia > Eulipotyphla > Soricidae > Crocidura > Crocidura indochinensis. Next base: position 21,634 of record PVKC010007312.1, read on the forward strand.
CACATGGGACACTGGGGAATTGAACCATAGTCCATCCTAGTCTTTCGCACAATAGGCAGATGCATTATGCACTGTACCACCACTTGGGCCCCTCTTTTTTAACTTTTTTATGGTTTCTCTTGCCAATGTCTAATACTTGTTTATTTACATTTTTATTGTTGTCATTGTTGGTTATTTTTATTTTAATCATTTTTTATAATTTTTATTGAGACCAATGTAAATAACAAGTCTTTCACAGTTATATTAAGTTACATAGTGACAGTGAATTAGGGCAATTCCCACCACCAGTGTTGACCTTCCTCTGCCACTGTTCCCAGCATGCATCCTATACCTCTACCCATATTCTCCTAGACTAATAGTGTAACAGGTCCTTTTTGTTGATCAAATCTCTTGATTCTTGGTGGCATCTTTGCCAACTTTGGGAATGAGTGTGATATTGGCCTCATAAAAGAAATTAGGGAGAATTCCTTTTTTTTTCGATTTTTTAGAAAAGTCTGAAGATTAAAGGTTGTAATTCTTCTCAGAAAGTTTGATAGAATTTACCTGTAAAACCATCTGGTCCTGAACTTTTGTTCTTGAGGAGGTTCTTAATTATTGTTTTAAATTCCTTAAATATGATTGACCTGCTTAGGCTTTCTACATCCTCCTTATTAAGTCTTGGAAGATGATATTATTCCAATTTTTCTGGGTTCTCTGATTTAAATGAGTACAGTTGTTCATAATAAGTCCTCCCAATATGTTGTATTTCTGTTGTAATTTCTCCCCTTTCACTTGTGATCTGATTTATTTGGGTATTTACCAGTTTATTTTGTAAGTCTTTTTTTCCACTATTGAAAATTTTTATTAATATCTTTATTTAGACACCTTGATTGCAAATATGATTGTAGTGGGGATTCAGTCATGTAAAGATGTGTTGCCAGTAGTTAATCTATCATGTTTATTCATTTGAAAAACCAGCTCCTGCTCATATTGATTTTTTGTATTGTTTTCTTTGTTTCTATGTTGTCTAGTTCTGCTTTGGTTTTTATTATTTCTTGTCTTCTACATGTGTTTAGGTTTCATTGTTGCATTTTTCCAGCTTCTTAAGGTGTTCCTTTAAGCTCTTTTGTCTTTTCCCTTCTTCGTAAAGTAGGCCTGAATTGCTATTAGCTTTCCTCTAATTAGTGCTTTTGCTGAGTCTCACAGATATTGACAATTTGTTTCTTAATTGTCATTCGTTTTAAGGAATCTTTTTATTTTTCTCCTTGATTTCCTCTTTGATCCAGCTGTTGTTGAGCAGCATGTTGTTTAATCTCCAGGTGTTTTTTAATATTTTCTTCAAATCTTTCTACAGTCAATTTTGATTTATATTGCATTATGTTCTGATAGCATGCTTCTTATAATCCTTTTATTTGTAACTTTGTGTAAGTTACATTTATATCTGAAGGCATTTTCTTTTCTAGAAAAGGTCCCATGTGCACTTGAGACAAATGTGTATTCTGCTTTCTGAGGGTAGAGGGTCCTGTTTATATCCATTAGTCCTAGTTCTTCTAGTTTCTCACTTAGGGCTCTTATGTCTGCTAAATTTCTGCCTAGTGGATTTGTCTAGTGGTGATAATGGTGTGTTAAAGTCTCCAACTACTATCACATTTTCTCTCATATGTTTCTGTAGGTTTTTGAGAAAGCACCTTACATATTTTGCTGGTTCTGTATTTGGTGTATAAATGTTGATCATACATAGAACTTCTTGGTTTAATGTTCAACTGATCAATAGGTAGTGAACCTCTTTGTCTCTGAGCACTTTCTTGAGGTTGGATGCAATTTAGTCTGCTATAAGAATGGCTGTAAGAGGCAGAATCCACTCCATCCAAGTTCATCCCAGAGTAGAAATAGCCAGACTCAGAAAGCTGCTTCTTGCAAAGTTCCCTCTATCAACCAAGAAACAATATAGACTTACTGTGTAGAAGATACGCTGATATGTTTTTCAAGGTGTAGTTCATTGTCATCTTTGTCATCAGCTGAAGATGAAATAGGATGTGATCAGACAACACAGAAAACAGAGTCTGCAAATACTTTACAAATTGCAGAAATTAAAGAAAACAATGGAACTAGATCAACTGAAGATTCTGTGAATGAAGTTCCCACAGCATCCCAACACCTTAGAGCCATGTCCAGCAGACTGCAGACTTCTGGTTTATCTTCTGAATCAACCAGACACAAATCTGTAGAATTTTCTTCAGGAGCCAAATCTCCATCAAAAAGTGGAGCCCAGACACCTGAAAGTCCACCAGAACACTACGTGCAGGAGACTCCCCTCATGTTTAGTAGATGTACCTCTGTCAGCCCGCTTGACAGTTTTGAGAGTCGCTCTATTGCCAGCTCTGTTCAGAGTGAACCCTGCAGTGGAATGGTCAGTGGTATTATAAGCCCTAGTGACCTTCCAGATAGCCTTGGACAAACAATGCCACCAAGTAGAAGTAAAACCCCTCCTCCTCCTCCAACAATCACAAATAAGCAAGAGGTACCTCAAAACAAAATATGTAATGCTGAAAGGAGTGGACCTAAGCAAGCTGCTGTACATGCTGCCATTCAGCGGGTACAGATTCAAGATGCTGGTACTTTAATACATTTTGCCAGAGAAAGTATTCCAGATAGATTTTCTTGTTCATCAGCCTGAGCGCTCTGAGTCTTGATGAACTGTTTATAATATAAATTAAAGAGAAAAAAAAAGAATGACTGTGTCAGCTTTTCATTTATTTCCATTGGCTTGAATAATTGATTTCCATATTTTTATTCTAAGCCTGAGTCTATCTTGTTATTTTAGGTGTATTTCTTGCAGAGAATAGATATTCAGTTTTTGTTTTCTGATCCAACCCTCTATTCTGTTTTTTTTTTAATGGGGGAGTTTAGTCCATTGACATTTAATGATATTATTTCTAAGGAGGGTTTTGTGTTATTATATTGTTTAGAGTTGTTGTTGTTACAATTGTCTGAGTTGTGTACTTGTGTAGTTCATTTAGGGTTGGTTTGATTAGCACAAATAGTGCAAGTTCTTTTTTGCCTGTGAATGTATTTAGTCTTCCATCCCATGTGAATGAGAGTTCAGCAGGGTAGTGGACTTTAGGTTGGAAGTTTCTTCATTCAGTAATTTAAATATGTCATTCTGCTGTCTTCTTGCTTAGATTGTTTCAAATGGGAGATCTGATTTGATTCTTACGTTTCTTCCTTTATACTTGAAGTTTTTTAATTTCTCATTGCTTTAAAGAATTCATATTTCTTCCTTTTTTGTCATTTGCATTATTATGTGGCTTGGTATTTCTCTATTAATGTCTATTTTATTTGGAACATTTTTGCCTCTTGGATTTGCACAGATGCCTCTTTCTAGAAGGTAGGAATTTTTTCTGCTATTATTTAGTTTACTACTTGTTCTTCCCCCTTTCCCATTTTCCTCCACTTCTGGCATTCCAACAATTTGTAGATTTCCTTTGTCTTTGCTCATTAATTACCTTACTTTTCCTCCAATGTTTTGTCTCTCATTTCTTTGTTGACTTATTTGTTGTTTTTGGCTTGTATTTTGACATCACATTCATCCATACAATTTGCTATGTGTGTAATTATGCTGTTGAGGTTTGCTAGCATGTTTTATGTTCCCTTGTTCTGTTTGTATGTATTTTTTTCTTCTGATAGTATTCTTCTTTGAGTTGCATAAATTGTTTGTCTATGGATTTCTTAATTTCTTTAGTTAGCAATCTTGAATTTTATTGCTAAGACATTAAATGCTGATTTCAGGTCTTCATCTATTGAGTTTATGCTTTTTGGAGGACCTGGGAATCATTTGAGTTTCTCTTCTTATCTCTAGCTACTTATGTCTTCTTTAGTTTTTCCATTGTTCTTTGTATAAGGTGCGTTGGAGAGGTACAATTTCAAGTTTTTTTTTAAGTGGTCTGTTCTGACAGGACACCTCCTCTGCCCTGTGGCTTCTGTGATAGTGGTGGTTGGGCCCTGTCCTGGTCTCTCTTCCTGCTACCTTACTGACAGATGGCATGGCCCAAGCCTGTAAGACCTGTGGGTCCTGAGCACAGTTGGAGTGGTGGGGATAGACCCTACTCTGGTCTCCCTGCTAGTTTACTGGTGGCTAGTGGCATAACTCAAGCCTCTAGGATCTACAGGTTCTGAGCAGTTGAGGCTATGGGGGTTAGGCCCTGCTCTGCTCTCTCTCCCTGCTAGCTTACCAGTGGTTGGTGCCAAGGTTTAAGCTTGTAGGCCTGCAGATTCCTGAATTCACATTTTAATCTAAAATCTAAAAAGATAATCTAAAATCTAAAAAGATAAAAACCTTTTTATCTTTCTTAATGTGTTTGAATATGTTCCATAGAGCTCAAATGATCACCTCAAGGGTTGATACCTCACTTCAGTATCTGCCATTAGAACATAAAATGGGACAGCAAACATTTGGACTGGTGATTTGGAAGTAGAAAAAAATGAAAACTATCTTCAGTTCATGTCTAAGTCAAATTAGATCAGGGGTGGTACCAAACTCAGGCAGGACAAGCTCAGTTTTATGAGCCAAATCAAAATGAGTTTTAAAATAAATTGAGAACCAAAATGGCAATTTAATTAAAAATTCCTCTAGGCAAAACCAATAAGGCTTTAAAACAGGGAAAATGCAAATAAAAGGGCCAATTCTAGGGTAAAAATATTTTACAATTTCCAAAGGCAGTACAAAAATTTCATTTAAATATTTTATTGTACAAGACATATTTTGACAGCATTTAACAAAGCACTGGACTGGAAATTAGCATATCATGATAAAGTTATGGTTCTTTCAATAACTAGCAGCCTTGCGCAAAAGAAAATCATACTAAATTTTGAAGCCTTAAATTTTTTATCTTGAAAAAAGGAAGGAGTAATTAATATGTAAATGCTTGGTTTTAGAAACTTCACACTTTGAATTATCCAAAAGATCTCTTCTTTAAAATAAAATGAGACATATATAAATTTTTCTAGCTACAAAAGACTAAAGTGCAAGATATAAAAGGTGTTCATGAGCATAACTGCTTTCCATTCTAAATTAACTCATATACATATTTTGAAAATTAATACTACTACAATGTTGGAGTGCAGATGCAATAAGTTTGTACATTGACACTAAAAAAATTTATTATAAGCATGTTTACAAGTTATAAAAATTATTAATACTTCTATATTAAAAACAAAGAAGTCTTCATTGCTGCAAAAGCATTTAAAGGTTTCTGAACATTTTCTAAAATATTTTTCTCAATCATCAATTGCTATAATAAAAAGTTATTATAAAGACATAAGAATATAGCTGGAAGGATCCTTGCCTTGCACACAAATGACCTATAATCAAATGCTGGCATTTTATATGGTTCACTGAGACACATCAAGGTGATATTTGAGCACAAAGTCAGGAATATGTCCTAAGCACTAATGGTTATGATCAAAATAATTAAATGAGGTAAAAACATTAAAGGGTTAAAGAAGCAGAATCATATCTGTATATGACTCCAGAAACTCTCTGGAGAAACATCATTGTTTGGGAGGCACCTTACTCTTTCACGAGAGAAAGAGAAGGGAATGGTATATTACCAAGTACCAATTTTTCACAAGAAAATTAAAATTTTTTGTTTGTTATTTAGGCTACACTGGTGATGCTCAGGGGTTACTCCTGGTTATGCACTTAGAAATCATTCCTGACTTGGGGGATCATATGGGGCACTGAGAGATTGAACTGTAGTCTGTCCTATGTTAGCATGTGCTAAGCAGACACTACTGCTTGTGCTATTGCTTTAGCCCAGATACAATAAATTTTTCTGATTTTTTTCTAAAACTAATCAGTGAAGGGATTGCTTCATCAATATAATACTCTTCTCTCCTACAACTTCTCTTTATCTGATTTCTTTTTTCAACAATCTTGCCTTACAACAATAAAAAAACAACTGTTGCCCTTCAAGTGCAATGCTGCTTTAATTCTGAAAAATGTCTTGTCCCCATCAATATTTTGCATCTTTTCTCTTAACAACTCAGTATTCAATGTCCCAAAAGGTTCATTTACTGATTGCTGCTGTTGCTTTTCTGACACTTGGCAGACATTCTGGACTCTGCTTCTCTGCTATCCTGTGTCCTGGACTTTGATCTTCCCTGACCAAACTTACTTGAAGACACTATTTTTGGAGGTGAGCTGTTAAGCCCACAAAGGGAACCAGAGGAGTGTGGATGCTCCAATTTACTTTGTGATGGCATGCATCTTCTATCCAATGAACCCCACTAAAACACTTAGGAAAAAACACCACACTACAAGCATGACAATGAGCAAACAACGAGGTCAAAAACATGCATAGAAAATAAAGATGGCTGTTCTGATAAACTGAAAACTGCCAATCACCTAGCTAGGTTTTCAGATAAAGAGTTTAGAGAAAAATATGGAGGATCTTCATAGAACCCAAAGAAAGCATAGATCAAGTGGAATATATCACAAATAAAAATCAAGAGAAAATGAAGAGAGAAATCAGAAAACTCCAAAGTAAAATAACAGGTCTGAAAAACTCAGTAGGCAAAATAAAATCCTCAATGGAAAGCCTCTACAACAGGGGGCAGCTGAGGACAGAAGGATAGAAGGATAGAATCATTACAGAGAAACTCCAAGAGCTAAAGACTGCATGCAATCAAATCCTGATAGCCCGAAGAATACCAGCAAAAAGAGACCCAAAGAAAAGCAACCCAAGACACTTCCTATTCACAGTGATGAGTCCCACACATAGGGATATAAAACTAAAAGCAGTAAGATAAAAAGGAACATTACATTAAAAGGAGAATGCTCAATATTTACAGCAGACCTAATGTACTTTTGCAATATACAGAATGCCTATCTTGTATACTGTCCTCCTCTCTTTTCCCACCACTTACAAACTCTTTTATAGTCCTTCACTTTCTTATCCCCACCTGCTATTACCACTCTTCTAACCCTTTTTATCTTTTTTCACTTTTATGCTTCTTGTCTCCTTACAAAGCAAATTATTATCCTCACTCTAACCAGCTGCCTACAAGCACCCAAAGTGAAATGATATCTCAGCCTGAGAGGAAACCAATACTTTGTTACTATTGATTTACTCTCAACAGCCTCCTTTTCTCTACCTCCCTTCATTGTGGACCTCTGCTTGCTACCACACTCAGTTTCTGAGAAGTCCCCTGCTAGAGGGCATTTTCTGATGGAAGCCTGTTGGGAACCGTTTTTCAGACTCCACAAGGACAAATCGCAGATAGAAGTGGTGTTGTGGATCTTACACATCCCCCTTCAGGACTATTTCTAATGACTTAAAAGGGACATGAATATCTCCTTTGAATATGGAACATGTATTCCCTTAACAGGTATAACATTTGTATCCTCTTATATAGGGACAATTTCCCCATTGTTTATTTTTTGTGATCTGTTCAATAAGGAATTCTGGTATAAAAAAAGAGTTCATGTTAGAACCAAGTTGCAGAGATTGTTGGACTTATTCCCTTTGGCTTCCTTATGCACCAATAATGTCTTGTGGCATTGTTCCTATTTTGCATAGGCACATTAAAATGAGAAAGTATTACATATGCAAACAAGTTCTTTTTTTTATTTTAACACCTTGATTACATACATAATTGTGTTTGGGTTTCAGTCATGTAAAGAACACCACCCATCACCAGTGCAACGTTCCCACCGCCATTGTCCCAAATCTGCCTCCTCCCACCCACCCCCCGCCTGTACTCTGGACAGGCTCTCCATGTCCCTCATATATTCTCATTATTAGGACAGTTCAAAATTGTAGTCATTTCTTTAACTAAACTCATCACTATTTGTGGTGAGCTTCATGAGGTGAGCTGGAACTTCCAGCTCTTTTCTCTTTTGTGTCTGAAAATTATTATTATTTCAAGAATGTCTTTCATTTTACTTAAAACCCATTCTGCGTTTTTCTCTCTCTTTCTGATTTATTTCTCTCAGCATGAGAGATTCCATGTGCATCCATGTGTAGGAAAATTTCATGACTTCATCTCTTCTGACAGCTGCATAGTATTCCATTGTGTATATGTACCACAG
>PVKC010007313.1:0-22990 GCA_004027635.1 Crocidura indochinensis
AAAAAAAAAACGGTGTTAGAGTGGCATTTGTTTGCATAGGCCCACCAAAATATAAGGGACATGGAAAGAAAAAATTATGGCCTAAATACAAAGAGACCTTACCCCTAACAATGAACAATTTTGTAACCACAGATCTTATGTAAAGCAATTTAAAAGTAAAATAAAATTGAGGAAAAGTCACGATTTTGTTCCAGACTTCAAAACATTTGAAACATTCATTACCAGTAGATTTTCCCTACAAAAATATAACAGGAAATTCTTTTGATAGATGGAAAATGATATATCAGTGAAGAAATGAAATATGCCTGTGGTAGCTGTGTAGTTGTGAAGGACATTTCTCTCTTACTGTCAAAGTCTCTTTTAAGGATCATTGATTGACCAAAGCTAATCACAGTGAAATTGGGACTTAAAACAAATGGGAGCAAAATACATACAAGAGTAGGAGGAGGAGAAATTAAAATGTACCCTTAAAAATAATAATAAAATGTACTGTTAAGGTTTTTGGACTTTATGCAAGGTGTGCATTACTGGTAGACAGATTATGATTAAAATTTTGAAAGAATTTTCATGCAGAAATGCATAAATAGCAGTTTAAAAGATCCATTAGAGGACCGGAGAGATAGCATGAAGGTAGGGCATTTGCCTTGCATACAGAAGGATGGCCGTTCAAATCCCGGCATCCCATATGGTCCCCGAGCCTGCCAGGAGCGATTTCTGAACATATAGCCAAGGGGTAACCCCTGAGCGCTGCCGGTGTGACCCGAAAAATAAAAAAATAAAAAAAGATCCATTAGATTTCAACACTCAAGTAAGTACATAAGTTTAAAGTCACGTCTCTTGGCTGGGATATAGCACAGGGATTGGGGCACCCCTATTCCAGTCTGCCATCAATGGTCCCCACAAACACTATGTCCTGGAGACCTCAGCACCTTTGAGTATGGTCACTGTAGCAGTCCTTAGAGCATCATTGAGGTGTCCTCAGAGATCCCTAGCACTGAACTCTGTGCCCCAGCTTGCCAGGTAAATACTAACAGGACAGACCTGGGACCTGCTGGGCACTGCTTGGCTTAGGAAGTCAAAAAAGCACAAAAGCAAAAAAAAGTCATCTATCCTGCATTTGTTTTTTAAAATCTAACAGTGAAGTCCTATTGTTTGAGATATACCTATAAAAAATATTGTGTGAGTGCTGCTTGGGTAGCCCAGAAGCAAAATAAAAAAATAAATAAAATAGAAAACGGGAGGAGAGTGTGAGCCCTATCCTTAGATAATCCTCATACAGAAAGGTTTTTAAACAGTGTCTCTACTCTTAGGCATGATTGTTCTTCAGAGGTCACTTATAAATTAGAGCCAGTTGAAGCTCAGACAGAACTTTAAAGAAGAAATAGTTTTTGTGTTCCTTTCCTTCTTCTGTGTTTACCATCTATCTGGTCCTCTACTGACTGCTTATCTCTTCATTGTAGTCTTAGTTTCTGATACTTATGGTATTAATTTTTGATACTTACTCCTGGAATAATAAACCTCCTAAACCTCCTTGGTGAGCCACACTCTACTCACCAGTGTAAGAGATACTCGCACAAACTTTCCTGTTGCTTATTTAGAAGCTCTATCTGCTTCCTCAGTGTCATATGCTGGAAAGCCAACAAGGAAAAGGGCTGATGCATTTGCTGCTTTCACTACTTAAAAGGTTGGCTCTTAGCATTGTGCCTTTGCTCACAATGGTCTTACCAGCAGTCCTCATACGAGTGGGCAGTAACTCACAAACCATATTTCCCTACGAGTCATGTCTCATGTTGCTGTGTCACCAGTATTTTAGCAATTGCATCAGTCAGTGTTGAAACTGAACCCTAAAAGGATGGAAGGGCACAGGAAATTGAGTAGCACTCGAACTAGAATCTTTCTGAACTCCTATTCCTTGCCAGACTCCAGAGTAGAAGGAGAGTGCTGGACTTGGCTGACAAAGAGCTTTTCTACATGTAGAAGGTCGCACACAAGTCTTATGAAGGCTAAGGCTTGTCTTGGATTTTTAATGTTTAGCTTGAATATGCTCCTTTATAATCTTTGATGGAAATAGTGGGAATGTCCTAAGAGAAGGTCAGAGGGTTCTGTGTGGAAACAACTTCGAGGAATGGCTACTGTGGTGATTTGCCAGTCTGGGGATGCAGTTTCACAACAGAACTCTGCTCTGTCCTGCAGCTCCCAGCTCCAAGACCCTCCAACTTTGTTCCCCATTTTGCTCTTTATTTCCACCCACCCATCCCCCACACACAGCATTTTTCTTTTGAGTGCATTTTTTCATCAGCTGTGTTGGACATGACCACAAACTGCAGAAAACGCAGCGTTAGCAGTGTAATGAGACACACACAGACTCTCTTGATGGCAGTGCCTGGATAGGAAGACTCAGTGGACTGCTGCTTGTCTCTCCATGACCAGGGGCTTCAGGCTTAGCCTGATTTTCATAGTGGTGCTGGGGCAACAGTGGAATTTCCAGATGTTTTCCAGAACTGTCTGAGCATTGAAGCTTTTCCCTGGAATCCCTGAGAAGACTTTTTCTCACAACTTTTCAGACCAAGTTAGGTCACATGCTAGTTTCTAAACCAAGCCCTCTGATTTAGACCATTCCTATCTGATGGGCACAGCTCTGAGTTCTGCAAACAAGGGTAGGGATCAGCAGTGGCCCTGGGATGGAATTAATAACCCTCAGATATTGGACCAAGAGGACAGGAGAAAGAAAATTCTTTCTCTACAAGAAAGTTCAAAGGAGTGATGGGTAAAGTTACCAATCATATCTGCTTCAGTTGTTGGATTTGGTTTGGCTTCGGATCCTTCCTTTTTGGGTATTGTTAAATATTGTTAGCATGAAAGGGTATGGGGTTTGATGAAACTCCAACATTTAGAAACCTGCACTGCCACTTAGCCAGTTTCTTTCTCCTTCAGAATCCTGGTTTCTCTGTTGGAGTTTCATAAGGATTAATAAGATCGGTATGGGACTTAACGACAAGAGAATTCAATGAGAAAGAATTGTTATTATTGGTATTTTTACATTGATCTTTAAAAGTATAAATTGTAGCTGAAATAAAAGTATTTGTTCTGTCCCACCAAGACCCATTCTGCCCAAGAGAGTTGTTAAAACAAGTGAGCAAGATGTTTTTTAGAGAATGTAGAGAGTGGGAGTACCCGTTTACCATCCAAAGTCTTCATTTCATGTTTATGAATCTTTACACATTGACAGTTGAATAAAAATTCATTTACAAGAGGCGGTCTTGCAGTAAATAAACAAGTGGTTCAGCAAAACTGTAAAGCAAATTGCTTGTTTTCAATGTAGGAGGAATAAGGCTAAGTGACCGTTCTGGTAAATCTTTGGAATGAGAATCTCCCCTTAGGCCTCACTATTCTTTTATTTAACCCTATCCTTTTCTTTATTTCTTTTTTTTATTTATTTATTTTCAAAAAATTGCCTAGGTCTGTAATTCAAGGTTTCAGCCTTGGGTTTTGGTAGCCAGTTCTGTATGAGCCACTGATTGTGAGATCAAAGAAAAGCAAAGCGTACATGGGAACCCATGAACAGAACTCTGGGTTAATCACTCAGAATTGAAGGGGTAGTGGGAAGCTGAACACAGAGGGGACTCAGGAAAATGACTTGTGGATAGTGTAGGAGCCAGGGGCACTGTGCTTGTCTGGAGGACTGTAGTTCCTCAACTTTGAGTTAGCTCCTGCCTAGGTCAGCAGGCACCCCCAAGTTGTGGCCTGATAAGAAATACCACACTGAATCGCTGAGAGCCAAAAGGAGAAGGAACAAGAAGAGATCCTGCCAAGACCTTGGGCTAGTTAGGGAAAAGTTAGAAAAGTTTGAGTGAGTTATGAGGGAGTTAACAAAGCCTCAGAGTGCTCCCATGTAGAGCAAGGGGAGAGTTAACAAAGTTTGAAGGTACTGCCAATGGAATTCGGGGGGTTAGAAAAGTTTGCAGGTGCTCCCCACAAAACCATTTCACTTTCATCATTTGCTCCCCAACTCCTTTGCCCTCAGTATATATTCTATTTTGTATTGTCATCAGTGAGATCACAAGGCGTTAAAGTGCTGTCATAGAAACGTGGAAGAACAGAGGCTTCAAGTTCTAATTCAGAGCTAATTTTTTTCCATTCAAATTATTCTGGAATGTAAGGGACAAGAAGTCATAAACCCATTTGAGTTTGGTGAACGAAAGGCAAAAAGGAAATGTCCTTAATTGGAAAATTAGAAATTCCAGCTAGTGTGGGTAGAGAAACCCTGGCCATAAGGAGTGACACTATTTTTTACTTTTATAAAAGAGCATCAGTGCTTTATTGGGGGTAGTAATAATTCCTAGAAAAGAACTCTAGAATTTTTTTAAATCCTAAAAAATTGAATTTGTGAGGCAAATGAGCTAGAATTAGTGTGTGTATGGAATTACAGAGATATTTCACTATATGAGGTTAACATGCTCAAAACAGAACTTCTGAACTTTTCCTTCCTCTAAGCCTACCCTACCCATAGTCATTGCCACCTCCCAATTTTCCAGTTACTAAAGCCAAAACTGATGAAGTCATACTCACCTCCTTTCTATTACACATCACAGCTAGTCTATCAGGAAATGCTACTGAGACTTCCTTCAAATTATGTCCAAACCTGGATTCTTCATCCTCATCACCATCTGCTCTGGACAAAGCCAAAGCTGTCTCTCACCTAGACCATTCAGGCAGATTGCTGAGTACTGAGTTCTGTCCCCTAACAGCCACCCTCTCTCCTCTCAGCCTTCTCATCTCCCCATGGCATCCAGGGCTGTCCTTTTGAAAGTGAAGCCCACAGATTCCATATTCCCTTGAGAATCTTTTTTTCTTTCTAAACCCCTAAGATCTTGCCCTTCAGGTTACCCTTTACGCTCAAGAATTGCTCCAGGCTGACTCAGGTGTCTACTCCTTAGCGAGACCTAGCATGACACCCCATCTAAAGTTGCTGTGTTCCTTCCCCATTACCCCTTCTTCTTTTACCTAATTCTTGATTTTAAGATACCATATATGATTTACCAACATGCTATCTAATTCCTTTATTCCTTATGGTTTTTACTTCTGCTTTTCCCTCAAACCCCCACCAGAAAGCTCAAGTTTAAGAGGCTTGTTTGCATTTGTGATTTGTGGTGGTGGTAGTTGCTCAGTCACATCTTTGGAGCCTCAATTACTGGCACACAGAAGAACTTGTGCTGTTCTGTTAAATGAATTCATGTTTCTCTATTCGGTGAGCTCCTCTCCACAGTTTCAATAGTTTTTGTAGAGAAAATTCCTATGTAGTTAGCAGCATGGTGGAAATATGGAAGGGCCAGTAGAAGTGAGAGTGAGTAAGCCCAGCAGCCCAGGTTCAGATATAATATCCTTAGGTATACTGATACTCTTTGTTATCTTAGGGGATGGAAGTGTGGCTTCACCTGAGTCTTTCGCACTTGTCATGATAGGGCTTTCCCAGATTTGCAAGGAAATCAGGTGTTTAATAGCCACGCCTTCCATGCCTTCAAGAATTTCCCAATGTGCCTGTCCTGAGCCAGGTCAGGCACTCTGCCCACCCACTTCAAGTTGAACCATGTAACCACTAGTTGTATGTCTATTTTCAGTGTAGGAAAATCTCTACACTATGATATTCCCACAGGAAGTTTGATTGGTTAGCTTAGTTTAGATTTACCTGCTCATCTTGCTCCTATGCATTCCCTAGCTTTTAGAAATCCTATCCTTTATCAGGATGTTGAAGAGTACCACAGAGAAACTGAAGATAAAAATGGGAAAGAAAAGACTGCAAGGGAGAGCACACATCTTTTTACTGTCAATGATCAAGTTTGCAGCAAGCAGAAAGATCATGTTATCTGTGACAGCACATAAAATAATTTAGATGTCTGCCAAAATCCTACAGCTAAAGAAACTGAAGGGTTTGCTAGCATGAATGAGCAGGTTGTTGCTAAAGAATGGATAGAAGGTACTAAAGAACCTAAAGGTACTCTAAGTCACTTTGCCTCTTCTAATCAGAGCCACACATCAGGAATCATTGACTCTGAAAAAGAGGGGACGGGGGTAAGAACTCAGGCTCTTTATTACCCACAGGGAAGATAAAGACAATATTGCTAATGAAGATGAGTTAAATAATACCTATGTTGGATGCCCTCTCTGAAGAAGGTGGGCCTGCTTGGTATGAAGACTTGAAAGAATGTGGAACACATATAGATAGAGCTCTCCTGACAGAATTTACTAAGCTAAGTCTTCAAGATAAAGGCACATGTGAGGAAAATGTGCCTGTGGATCAGTCTGATTTCTTCTATGAATTTAGTAAACTCTCCTTCACCAAAGGCAAGTCTCCTACAATAGTATGCAGTTTATGTAAGCGAGAAGATCGTCTAAAGAAGGACTGTCCTGAAGACTTCAAAAGAATCCAGCTGGAACCTTTGCCATCATTGACATCCAAATTTTCATAAATCTTAGATCAAGTTTGCATGCAGTGTTATAAGGATTTTTCTCCAACTGTTTAGAAGATTAGGCTTGTGAATGTATTTGACAAAACCTAGAAAGTTTCATAAGACAGGAGTTTCCAGGAACTAAGTTAAGCTTGTTTGATTCCTCCAAAAATGAATTTGGGCTCAAACAGAGTGACCTGGATGTCTATGTGACAATTAATGGACATGAAACTGCTGAGGGGTTGGACTGTGTAAAAACTATTGAAGAATTGGCAAGAGTTCTCAGAAAACATTCAGGACTATGGAACATTTTGTCTATTACAACAACAAAGGTGCCAATTGTAAAGTTCTTCCATTTGAGAAGTGGTTTGAAAGTGGACATCAGTTTGTACAATACATTGTCTCTTCATAATACAAGACTTTTATCTGCTTATTCAGCTATTGATGCCAGAGTGAAATATCTGTTAAATACCATTAAAGTATTTACAAAGAAGTGTGATATTGGTGATGCATCTAGGGGCAGGTTGTCATCATATGCGTACACGCTTATGGTGCTGTATTTCCTCCAACAGTGGCACCCACCAGTCAATATGCAAAGGTTAAAAGAAACCTGAAATATTTGTTGATGGCTGGAATATTTATTTTTTTGATCAAATAGATGAACTGCCCACCTACTAGCCAGAATATGGAAAAAATACAGAATCTGTTGGTCAGCTTATGGTTGGGACGTCTTTGTTTCTACACAGAGGATTTTGATTTTAAAGAACATGTTATTAACATCAGAAGAAAAAAAATCTGCTTACAACATTTAAGAAACAGTGGACTTCAAAATACATTGTTATTGAAGATCCTTTTGATTTGAATCGTAATCTTGGAGCTGAATTATCAAGGAAAATGACAAATTTTATAATGAAAGCATTTATTAATGGTAGAAGAGTATTTGGTATTCCAGTGAAAGGATATCTAAGGAATGCCCCTCAAAAATGGAGTACTTTTTTGATCCTGATCCTGAAGGAGAGCTAGCCCCAAATGATAGATGTCGAATCTGTGGGAAAATTGGACACTTCATGAAGAATTGTCCTATGAGGAGAAAATGAGACAAAGGTGAGATCAGGGAGATACTCAGCACAAAAGATACCCTGAGAACAAAAGGAAAAGAAGCAAGGAGGACAAAGAGATGCAAAATAAGTTCACAAAGAGGGAAGTATCAATAAGAGAAGATAAGTCTGGCCAGTGCACCCCACAGAAAGCCAGACCGACCAAGGCAATTGTTCATGTGGGGAAAGAGAAAATCCTCAGGCCACCAGTAGAAAAATGGAAAAAACAGGATGACAAAGACTTAAGAGAAAAACGTTGTTTTATTTGTGGAAAAGAAAGGCACATTAAAAAGGAATGCCCTCAGTTTAAAGGCTCTCCAGGTAGGGACACCAATAGTTCTTCATTGTTGGCACTAACATCTCGAGAAAAATCTCTTTGTTAGCCTTACTTTTTATTATATTTATTACTTGTCTTTAAGAAATCAAAAAGATTATTTTTTGATTGAGCTCCCTAAAAAGATTATTTTTAAGAAAGTGAAATTTCTTTGCATGCACCCTCCCTTAACTTAATTCTGTTCCTCTGTCTCAATCACCATTTTCTGTTTTTATTTACAGACTAGTGAAAATCATTTTGTTGAGTTTTCTAAGGCTATTGATAAAATGCAAACCTGTTCACCTCCCTATATCTATACTTAAAGTGTAGCCTAAATGATCAGAAAATAAGCTGCCACTGGAACTTCAATACTTGGTATCTGTACCTTTGAAATCAGGTCACTGCTGGGCATGGATGAGGCATGAGTTAGCACTCAACATAGGACACCACATTTCATACACGTGAGCCAGTAGCACTGGAAGATGTGCACATGTCTTGAATAGGGACCAGAGGACAGATCAGAGTATCTCTAATTGCAGTTCTAGAGTTACTTTATCGTACTTCAATAAAGTGAGTGAGATTTCCTTTTTTTTTCTCCTTTTGGGCTACACCCATCAACACTCAGGGATTACTCCTGCCTCTGTATGCAGAACTCACTCCTGGCAGACTCAGGGGACCATATGGGATGCCAGGGATTGAACTCAACTGTGTGCAAGGCAAATGACCTACCCACTGTGCTATTTATTACTCTGGCCACAGATTTGCATATAATGAAGAAAATATATGTCAGTAATTCAAAAGCATGCCCCTTTGAGTTATTGACTCTAAATTGATCCTATTAGAGGGGTGAAATATCTTTTATGTGCACCTGTGAAATATAAATATAAGGTATATCATGTGTATGTGCAATAAGCTGTGACTTACAGGCTATTTATGCCAGTAATGTGACTCAGTGAAAGTGTACACCTCAAAATCACGAAGACCTAGGTTCAATCCTAAGCATCTTCCAGAAATAATAATGAAGGTAGATGTATATATTTTACTTACAGTTCAGAATACCTGGAAGAGAAAATAAAATTTGATAAACAATTTTCAGGGCTTATTCCTAGCTGTGTGCTCAGGATCCATTCTGGTGGGCTCAGGTGACCATTTGGGGTGCAAGGCAAGTACCCTACCCACTGTACTATTGCTCCAACCTTGGAAACTTTATTTTTCATTCAAATAGTAACACTACCAATTATTTATATACACAGATGAAGAGATTAATAGCAAAGTTTTAACACCATTGTTCCCAGTTGTATGTTTCTAGATGGAGAGAGGAATGGTATCAGGTCTACTGATAATTTCCTTATTGTCCTTGGAACTCTGAATATCCTCTTCCATTTTATTGTATCAGCAATACAAAAGTGTCATTTTTAGTAAAAAAAAATTAGATTATCCTTATATTTTTAAAACAGAAGCTTTATATGGAAAGAATATATAATATTAGTAATTAGCATTGTAATGGGTCATAAATGTTGATGAAAATATCTTTCCCTTAGTCTCAGTAATTCAATATCAAACATCTGATTCAAAGGTTTTTGCCCTAATATTGGACATACAATAAAGTGATTCTTATTACAAAAAAAGATATTATATCCTTCCCACATGCTGAGAAGCCATGTTGTCAGTTATCTATCATTGGAAAGGAATGCAGTTAGGCTTAGAATTGTGCTTTTTTCTTTTGGTTTTTGAGTCCCACTCGACAGCACTCGGGGGTTACTCCTGGCTCTATGCTCAGAAATTGCTCCTGGCAGGCTCAGGGGACCATATGGGATACAGGGACATGAGCCACCATCATTCTATATGCAAGGCAAACACCTTACCACCATGCTATCTCTCCGGCCCCTAGAATTGCTATTTTGTGTTAATAGTGTGAATAGTGTTTTACTTTTTCAAGTGTTAACCAGGATTAGGACAGTAGACTCTCTCAACAAGATTTCCCCCAACTTCCCCTACCTCCATGGTATGAGTCTCCCTTAACTAACCAGAAGTGAATAAACTTTCCTGCACTTGTTATTATATAGGCTCATGGTATGTGGAAATTGGAAAAGGTCACTTCCAGGTTATATCTGTCAGTTGGTGGCCAATACAGAATCATTGTTGTTTTCCAGTGCTCTGGCTAGCTCAATCCTTTAGGTTAAAGCACCATTCCCCTTGTAATGTAGTAAGTGTGGTACTTCTCCCCTCTATAAATAGCCCATTCCTTGGAACTGAAACAGCCTTAGGTCTCTGTAACTGGAGTAGTTTTTAACACTGGATTGTTTACTTTATAAAAATATTTGATTTAGACTGAGCTTGTGGCCTCATGAATGATGTTTAGAAAAATGCCAAAGTGTAACTCATGGAAGATGCCGGTAAAAACTGTAGTTGGAAGAGGTGAATAATGGTGGCGTCATTTTCCTGGTAGGTGTAACCAACCCTGAAAATTCATCACTGCCATTTAAAAATTGTGTTCCTAAGAAGAAGAATGTCAGCTGTATTCAATGGACCACACTTTGCTTCCGAGTATCTGCCAGAATCTTGACTGTCTTTAGCCTTAATGGCTTAATCACGGACTTCTTTCTTAACCAGAAACAAAAGTAGTCTTTTCCGTGATTTTTATTTTTTAAAGCCTCTTTCCCATTTGTCAACTGTTCATGACTTGGTAGGGGTGAGGGTCCACTCTCACACCTGGCTAGGACACCTAGCCATTTTTGGTTTGTTGGTTTCAGAGCCTCATGCACTTATGCTCAAGGCTTACGCTTGACTCTGCACTCAGAAATCACTCCTGGTAGTATTCATCGACCATATGGGATATTGGCAAGTACCCTGCCTGCTGTACTATTGCTCCTACCGTATTAATACTTGTACTTTGGGGGTGGGGGCAGAAGGCTTCACACCAGTTGATGCTCAGGGGTTAATCCTGGCTATGCACTCAGAAATCACTCCTGGCTTGAGGGACCATATGGGACACCAGGGGATCAAACTGCAGTCCATCCTAGGCTAGAGCTTGCAAGGCAGACAGACGCCTTACTTCTAGTGCCACTGTGCCGGCCCTAATATTTGTACTTTTTTGAAGTTTGTTTTTTTGATGGTGACCACATCGGCAGTGTTCAGGCTCTGACTCCTGGCTCTGTGCTCAGGAATCACTCCTGGAGGGTTTGGAAGATCATATGAAGTGTCCGGGTTTTAACCTAGGTCTGTCGTGTGCCAGGCAAACATCCTTCCTACTATATGCTCTTTCTAGCCCCAATGTCCACAAATTTAAATATTCTCACAGGGGTTCACTATGAGGCTGAGGTGCTTCCCAAAGTTCATACTCTTTTCACTGCAACCTGCTCACACCTGTTCATGCAAGTGAGCTTGCCTAGCTGAGGTTCAGGCATGGCAACTGGTGGTGTGCTGCTCACCAGAGTCACTTTCACAAAATTTTCACCAGGAACTGTCCCTCTCTGTGTGCTACCCAGTGGTACAGACAAAGATGGCATTAGTGCCAAGATCATACACAAAGCAGATCTACCAAGTGACTATTCTATGCACATGGGACCTGGGGATTTGCATCTCAGAACCACACAGGCAAACCCCAATCCCAAACCCTTCCTTTGGGCTGTCCTAAATTTTTTTTTCGATGCCAGACACTGAACCTAGGAGTTTTGCCACTAAGGCTATTTCCTGGCCCTTTCTGACCTTCACTGTGAAATGATGTTCCATAAAACCTTTAGATCATCAGGTTTTTTATTGTGATTTAACTCTGATATTAGGCAAGTTCTTGGTAACAAACAAGTTGTGATGTTTTGAAACATCAGCTCCCAAAATATGCTCTTATATTAAGCCTAAAGATCAATATAACAGAATAAAAATATGTATTTGGTTAAAATAAAAACAAGATGTATGATGAACAAGCAGTATTTAGGCCAATAAAACACATCAGATTTCTGGTCTAACCAGTATAAACAAAAGATTTTAGGACTCCAAGAAAATCCATTAAAACGTTTTTTTCTTCTTGATTGGGCAGGGCCTTTTCAGAAATACTGGTTGCACTCATCCTTGATCCTTGTCATGAGGAAGATAGGTCTCATGGTTGCTGCTGCAGTGATTTGTTTGCACATGTACCTTCTGCTGTAGTAGAGCCGGAGTTGCTAAAGGTGATGGTATTTGAGGGCTGTCTTCTGGCCTTGGAAAGAAGACACAGTTCATCAAAGCCCCAAGTGTGGAGGCACCTCATGTGTTCCTCAGCACCCCCTCTGCAGACTCTCCCTTGTACAGGGTCCTTAGTTCACTGGGAGAGAAACTCAGGGCAGAGAAAGAGAAGAAATCCCATCTGTTCCCCTCACCATGAGACAGGGTATGATGAAGCTGTCCTGGAGCAGGGGATTAAAAACAGGGGATATAGGGAGAATCTGGGAACAGGAGGAGCTCAGAGGCTTGAGAAGTAAGTGAGGGTTCAGGAAGGCACCCAGGTCAGACTCTTACTTGTCTGAAGAAGAGAGACAAGGACAATGATGATTCAAAGGGTTGACCCCTCTGAAACTGTATGAGAGGCCTGGCTTCCATCTCAGCACTGCATGGTCAGCCAGACACTTGTGGGAATCATCCCTGAGCACAAAGTCAGATAGTTTCCTCAGTTACCATCAATAACCCTGAAACTGAGAGAAAGAGACAGAGACAGAGAGAGGAATAGAATGGTTAATAGATCCTAGTATTCAAGAGATGTAGATTCACTGTTCAGGGCATGGGAGCTGCTCTCCAAGTGGAGTAGGGATTTCACATGAAGGCCTTATCCAACAACATTGAACCAGGGCATGCTCTCTGTTGAAAAGGGTGTGTACACAAATAAAGCTGGAGAATGTAAAATACACACCCACCCCAGAAAGTAAGTAACCTCAACACAGGCTGCTTTCTCCACAGCAGTTAGAGAAATGCTTTTCTAAAGCTCAACCACAGTTTTATCTCTTGGTCAGTTTCCTCAAAAACTCTCCTTTGCAACGAAAGAGTACAGCAATTAAAGCATTTATTTTGCACACAATCTCCAGTATCACAAATGGTCTCCTGAGCAATACTAGCAATGATCCCTGAGCACTGCCTTGTGTGGCCCTAAGACAAAACAAACAGTCAACTCTCCTTCCCCCACCCATCTGACTGGCAGTGTCTCCTGTGGTGGCACTACTTCATTTTATCCCTGAGGGCAAGAACATGACCATTTAGGCAGAAAGAGGGTGCTAAATGGAGACTAAGCAAACCTTATTATAGATCTGGGCTCTTCATAGACTAACAAAACCATTGAGCACCTGCGTGAGAATAGTTTGGAAATACAGGTAGGCATAAAAGAATAAGACGATGGCAGTAAATAGACTAATCTGGACCATCATGGACATGCATCCATCTGTGTGGATGGGTGGGGGAAGAAGCTGATGTCTCAGCTACAAACTCTTTACTATTCCAAAGGCTTCTGTTAATGATTAAGAAAAGACAGAAAATAATAGAATTTATTTATTTATTTTTATTATAAGAGCAGAATTAAACTGGATCCGCAGAACAAGGACTGGAGTAATAGCACAGTGAGGAGGGTATTTGCCTTGCACGCAGCTGACCTGGGTTCAGTCTCGGGCATCCCATGTGGTCCCCCCAAGCCTCCCAGGAGTAATTTCTGAGCACAAATCCGAGAGTAACCCCTGAGTGTCACCAGGTATGTCCCCAAAACAACAACAACATCAACAAAGATCAGAACTAAGACACACTTAAAGCTGACCAAGGAAAACAACACTTGAATGAAGAAAAGGGAAGAAAGAATAGGGAAGAAATTGGGTGAACATTTATCACAAACTGTACACACAAAAACAGAACACAGAGGATCAAAACCTAGGTGTGAAGACTTAAACTATTGAAACTCAGAAGGAAACACAAGTACATATTTGAACTTAGCTTAGGCAATAACTGCTCTCTGGATGGGACACAAAAAGCACAAACAACCTGATGGGCTGGTTAATAGGATTTTATAAGAGTTAAGAAAGTGAAAATACAAATTGCCAGATAGGCAGAACTATTTCAGACTATTCTCTGTTAATGTGCTTTTGTCATTTACCTGGAGTCTTTAAATAGCAAAGCAATAAATGGCCCAGCTACAAAGTGGGTTAAAGGGCTTGGAAAGTGAGGCTGGGCGGTGGTGCTGGAGGTAAGGTGCCTGCCTTGCCTGCGCTAGCCTAGGACGGACCGCGGTTCGATCCCCGGTTTCCCATATGGTCCCCCAAGCCAGGAGCGAGCGACTTCTGAGCGCATAGCCAGGAGTATCCCCTGAGCATCACCGGGTGTGGCCCAAAAACCAAAAAAGGGAGGGGGGCTTGGAAAGTGTTCAAAGGCTGGAACATGTGTGTATTCCAGCCCTGACACTTTCTGACCCCCTGAGCACCTCTGAGAATGTTCAGCCCCCACAAATGGGTGCAGTAACCAAGCAGGCATCTCCAAGGAGCCAGACACATGTTTCATAAGAACAATTGTTGGTGTCCTTTGTCACCTGGGAAATAAACACTGAACCCTGCCCACAATGAGTTCCCATGGCAGCCTCACCAGTATGGCTGCTATCGCCAATACAGCAGAGAGCAGGATTGATGAAGAGTTGGCGATCTTTGCCAGTGTGAAGTGTTCCTGTGGTTTGGAAACAGACTTGGCAGTTCCTCAGGTTACTAAACCTAGGGGTAACAACAGCTTCTAGATCTCTCACTCTGGGAATCAAAACAGAATTTTGCCACAAAACTTGTACTGGATATTAATGGAGAATTATTTATAATAACTTTTAAAAAAGAAGTAGAATTGGTATTAGATAGATAATGGAAAGGGCTGGAACACATGCAAAAGACAGGTACAATTGGGTACAATCCCAGCTCTTTCTCTGAGTATTACCAGGTTCATTCTTTCCCCCACCTTAAGTACCAAGCCAGTAATAGCTCCTGAGCACCACGAGATATTGCCCCCCCCCCAAATAAACAAAATACCAAGAAGTAGGAGCTACCCCGAAGACCTGAAATGAAATGTGGTGTAGTTTGACTCGGCCATAAAAAGGAATCTAGTTCATGGTGACATTGTGAATCTAGCCAGCATTACCATGCTATCAAAGTGGGCTCAGTCTAACATGAAGAACATATCAGATGAGTCCAGGTGCAAAGCATGTCTGGGATGGCAGAGAGTTGGAGTGGCAGGATTCGGTTGTGGGAGAGAGGGTAGTAAAGGAATGTGACTTAAGGGTATTGGATTTCTTGGGGAGTAAATAATAATAATAATGATAATAAGGTCCTAAAATTGTGATGAGTGTGGCATAATTCTGTAGATAGAACAGAAAACACAGATGAGTTCTCTTTACTAGACTTAAACTGAATTCTCTAAATTACAGACTGAAATATATCTTGGAGTGTTTGACAGAAATTGATTGGGATTGAAGTCACATTGCAGACGCATTTGTCACACAGATCCCGTAGGATAATTTTATTTTGTAATTGTGTACTTCTCTCCCCTTGCTGCCCCTTACCTACCACACGTAGGTGGTATGCTGACAGCTCAATCAGATTTTCTTTAAAAGATGCTGTGGCTAAAAAGTAGTCAAAAAAGCTCTGGAAAGAGTGAGTCCCAGAACTTCTTCCAGCTCCCATAGGAGTCTTGATGCATCAGACTGGCCATTTGAATTTGGCCCAAACTCCCCGATTCTAATTCCATTTCAACATGGGGAAAATTGAATGAAGCTTTCTCCCATGTCTCTGCTCACAGGTAAAACTGAGTGGAAACTGTGACCCCTGGCCAGACTTCCTGCTTGATGGTGCAGGACTTGCTCTCTAGCTCAACTTCCTGCTCCTGAACACTATGGTTTGCTAAAGCAAAGTCACCTGGTCCCACCACCTGGCATATACATATTTTCTTTCAGTATTTCAAAATGTGTTTATACAGTGCTGAAGGCAGCAGACTTGGCCGCAGGCCTTGCCATCTAGCAGGGGGTATACATTATAGGTTTGAAACAGCAACTGAAAGTTTGTCAAAGTAACATTGTAGTGAGAAACAGGAGAAATAGTCCTAGATACTTACTGTAGACTGTGATTTTCTGATCAGCTCTGGAGTCTCACTGCCAATACTCAGTCCATTGTCACTATTTCTCGTCTGTGATTGGGACCAGGTGACTTTTAGGAGCCTCTAATATTTTTTTAATCTTACAAATGGAAATGGTAACTTTGGAGCTGCCTGATGATCCATGAATATGTTGATCTAGAAAATAGCTTTGTATATGTTCAGGCACCTAGAAGAGAACTTGGAACATTCTAACGAGCCATTGAGTGCTCTCTATTGTGCATTGCTGTTACTGCTTTGTTATCATCTTGGGACCATACCTGGCAGTGCAGAGGGCTTACCTCAGACTTGGTTATCAGGGATTACTCCTGGTGGAGTTGAGGGTACTATCTGGGGTACTGCAGATAGAACCTGAGTCAGCCTCATTCAAGGCAAGCACCCTGTCTGCTATCTTATCACTCCAACCACATTGCTTTAATTGCTTTAGAACAAGACTCTTTATCCAATTTATCCAATTGCAAATCCCTTTTGTCCAAGAATGGCAAGCAATACAGGCACCCAATGCCAGAAATATTTCTGATTTGTTAGTCAATTTATTTTTATATAAATTTCTTTATTTAAATCCTGTGGTTTACTGAGGATCTGTGATAATAGTAACAATAGTAATTTCTGGCATTTAATGTTCCAACACTAATCCTGTTACCAGGATAACATTCCCTCCACCGTTGTCCTCAGTTTCCCATCCTCCCCCAAGCCTGCTTCATAGCAGGTGTGAATTTATTTAATATTGCTTGTTGCTACTAAATGGTAATGCAATTATTTTTTAATATCATTAAAAGAAAATTTGTGAAAATTGTCATCTTGCAGTGGGGTCATTATGCCATTGTCTGAAAGTTTACTAGGCTGTTTCTAGTTGAACAATCTGTGGTTGCTTTTGTTTGTTCAGCTTAGATGATTTCTATGATAATTTCACATCTAAATTGATATATGCCTATTGGGATGCCAATACTAAAAAATATGAAAGTGTTACATGATCCAATACAGCCTGGAACTTGTAGGAATCTGTGTAGCTGGATCATTGAGTTCATTGTGGCATCTGTAAGTCAATAGTGTAGCTTCCAAGGCGAAGTTTGAAGGCACAAGGATATGGGATGGTAGGCAGCTTGCCTTTACTCCAAGAAACCCCTAGAGATCTCAGTTCCCAAACTGGCAAGCCTGGAATTTGGAGAGATTAGGGATTTCTGCAGAGATTAGGGTAAAGCAGTAAAATTGGGTCATTGGTGTGGCGGAAATTGTGGGTGTGTGTGCATCCGAGTAGACTTCATCACAGTAGGAGCTTTGCCCTGAACTTTTTCTGAGTGTGATCAGCTGCAAGGCCAATATGACCATGAGTTTTTAGAGCTTGTTTTATCTATTTTGAGAGTTCAATGAGTGTATGGCACTGACTGTTGGGCAGACATAGCAGTGGCTTTAGTCAGTGGATCTTTTCATTTTCAGTCATACACATTCAGAAATCTTTTATGTTGCTAAGTCGTTTTTGTTTTTTTCTTTGATGCCACATTCAGTTCTATGATCCATCTGGAATTGCTCCCCATAATTTAAGAAGCTGAATTTGAGATTCCATCAAGAAATTGGATAGATTTCTATTTTCTTTTTTTGGGGGGGAGGGGGGGTTTTGGGTCATACCCGGCAGTGCTCAGGGGTTACTCCTGGCTCCATGCTCAGAAATCGCTCCTGGCAGGCACAAGGGACCATATGGGGCACCGGGATCCAAACCTATGACCTTTTGCATGAAAGGCAAACGCCTTACCTCCATGCTATCTCCCGGGCCCCAGATTTCTATTTTCTTAGCTACTATTGTTATCTAAATCATCATTCTCGTCCACATCTGTTGCGCTTGCCTCACCTACAAGTTTTAGGCACAGGATTTTTTTTGTTTGTTTTGTTTTTGGGCCACACCCAGTGACACTCAGGGGTTACTCCTGACTATGTGCTCAGAAATCGCTCCTGACTTGGGGGAATCATATGGGATGCCGGGGATCAAACCAAGATTTGTCCTAGATTAGCGCATGCAAAGCAAAACACCCTATCACCTGAGCCACCGCTCTGGCCCTAGGCACAGGATTTTTAAAAAGGGAAATGGACTGTTTGGGAACTTAAAAGTCCTACCAGAATGGGCTTTCAAGGAATGAAAGCAGTAAGTAAATAAAGTAAATGAAGTAAGTAAATGAAAGAAACATACATGAATAATGTATGTTGATTTCTTGTGATATACCACATAAACTCATTCATAAATAAAGGATTCTATTACCTAGTTAGGATAAAGCGTAAAAGACAAAATACAGTAATAACAGAAGGAAGCCACCTCCTAAGTAAGAATCAAGTAAGGGAAAAGAAGCAGGCGGCAAAAGAATACTGGGCTCACACAGGGAGAAAGCCAGAGTTAGCAATGAGGTGGAGCAAACATATGAGCTAAGAAACAGGAAAAGATGGTGGAAAAAAGAGGTTTTAACATCTTCCTGAGATGACTCAGTAGGTCATGTCCATGTCCTACATGGAATCCTCCAGATGTTGAACTGAGCCATCCAGATTTCCCATATTCATCCAAGGCCACCACCCATATACTGCTTCCAGTCACACTCTTCTGGCCCATTTGGCCAAATGGCTTTATAATGGGCACCATGGCCAGCAACCTCTTTTTTACTCCTCTTCTCCATTGGCCTCCCCTCCTCCCAGTTGTCCTTCACTTCCAATTAGTCATTCATTTGCTTAGAAAAAATCTTAGTTTTCAGTTGTCTGTGAAATTAACATGTGTGTACTGTCTTGGAGTTTGTATAAACACAGTTCTCCAGGACTACATTTTGGGTCAGCAGCTTCTGATTCTTAGTTTTTATTGGTTTATGTTGACCAGGGTCATGCCTGTCCTCCCAGGTCATGCCCAGGAGCATGACCTGGGCATGCTTGCTGGAGCTGCTCAGACAGCATGCCTAGCAGTTCAGTGCTTGGGCCTAAGGATGTGGTATGAGGACCACCAAGACCACACCTGGCCATGCTCAGGGGGCTGTGTTGTACCAGAGATTGAACCTCTAAACTAGCTCCCCAACCCGTTTTTATTTGCTTATTTGGGGGATTTCCACAGGTTAGCCATGCACCGCCAGTCCTCTAACCATAACCCCCATTCTAGGTCAAGATGCTTCTGGCAGGGGTAGCAGGCATACTCAGCTTTACCAGGTGAGTCTGCCTCTGGTTGATGTGAGCAAGAGGCACTGCTCTAAGGAAAATTGATCTTGGGTCTCCACCTTGCCATGTGTGAAGTCTTTGCCTTCGGCCTCAGCATCTGCTCTTCCCATAATACCTCTCATCGGAGCCAGACTAGAGATCACATTTTCCATACATTTAGTCATACTCTGCCTTCTCTTTTGTCCTCCTCCACCCTTTGTAATTTTGTTTTTTCATCTCTTTCAGTAACTCTACTAGAAGGCTTCAGATTTAATTGATCCTTAGGTCTACTTTCTCACTAGGCACCTTCATGAGCACCCTGAAAATGAGGTCTTTCATTTGTACCCTACTATATTCATTCTCTAAGTGTGATGAGTGCTTACTAACTGCCAAGTACCAATTGGGTACTGGTGATAGAGAAAGTTACTATGACCCCAAAAGTCTCATTTTCATGAACATGGCTTTCCAGTAATACACGTGTTTATAAAATGTTTTGGGCATGTTTTGAGAAGAAAAGATTAGAAGTGGTTAGAGGTGATGGGATAGGAAAAACAAAGACCCATAGAAGAAACTAGTCAGGGAGGGCTTGTAATTAGCCAGTCAGCTGTGGAAAGGACCAATGAGAATAGAAAATACAAAGGAAACAGCAAGAATGATTAACAAAATACAGGAATAATTAGGTATACTTAATGTGTGCCCTTCAATAAGAGCAAATAAATAAAAAATTGCAATATAGAGACGCCATATAGAGGAGAAGAGTTTACAGATTATGCTGGTCTTTCAGCTGTGTCAGTAATAATGGACCATCTGAATAGAACTGCACAGTGGCAGTTAGAAATATAGAAATCTAGTAAGAGCCTTGCCTCCTTTTTCCCCCTTCTCCAACTCAACTCATTCTGTCAATCTCAGCTGTTCCAAAGCTGAAGCTCTCCAGAAAATCATTTTTCTCGGGATGCAACATGACTTCATGTCTTGGCTTCATTTTTGTGCTCTCCAAGTGTTTGCTAGAATGAGGCATAGGTCCAACCCCAGAAAACCATCTTAATCATAGCCCTTCCTTGGATGGTTCTTAGCTGATTGGGGCTTTGGATTGCTGGAGGAATGAGGAAGACAGTTGATTGAGTGGAAGATTCTGTAACATTGACCATGACTGTACACCTCATCTCCTAACATGAGTTGTTCTGTTCACTGGTGTTTACTCTTCACTGGAAAAATTAATAAATGTTGAAAATGCTAATTGTTTTTTGGGTTTTGGTTTTGGGGCTACACCTGGCAGTGCTCAGGTTATTTCTGACTATGTGTTCAGAAATCACTCCTGACAAGCTCTGGGAACCATGTGGGATTCTGGAGATAAATCACAGGTTGGCTGAATGCAAGGCAAGCACCCTACCTGCTGTGCTATTACTACAGCCTGAAAATGGTGATTGTTAAAGGTTTGGCATGACACTAACTATATACACAGGAAAATAATCCATTTCTATTCTTGTAGTTGTTCAAGCAAAAAAAAAAAAAGAAGGAAGCAAAACAACACTTAAAATTATTTTTTACTTCTGTCTCACATAATGGCCAACATCCAGTCCATTAACAAATATGGGTGTGTTATATCTAAAAGTGAAATAAATTTTCTTTGGTTCTTTTGTTTTGCTTTGTTTTTGTTTTTTGTTTGTTTGTTTGGTTGGTTGGTTTTTGGTTTTTGTGTCTCACCTGGCAGCGCTCAGAAATCGTTCCTGACAGGCTCGGAGGACCGTATGGGATGCTCGGATTCGAACCATCATCCTTCTGCATACAAGGCAAACGCCCTACTTCCATGCTATCTCTGCCCCTAAAGTTTTGTTTTTGACTTTTACACTAGAAGGCCATCTCCGTGAAAGAAGAAACCTTGTTTCTGTAATACCCCAGCCAGTTCCAACACATAGATGTTCAGTAATTATTGGTTGAGAGAGTCAGAGAAATAGTGCAGGTCAGTTGTCGCCTCTGCTTCAACCAATTGATTGGATTGAGTGGGGAGTACTTCCTGTTTATTAGCTTGAAGAAGGTAGAGTTTCAGGTGACACTAAGAAGTTTTGTTTGTTTGCTTTCTGAAAGGTGCCAGATAAGTTCGGAAACTTCTGGTCTTAACTATTGAGAGCAGAAAGGCTATAAACCCTTCTGTACTCAGGCTGCACCATGCCCAGGTCTTAGGAGTCATTGCTGGTGGTACTCAGGGAAACATGCTATGAACTTGGATTTATGCTCAAAGCTTTTATGCTCAATTCTACTGAACTGTCTCCCCTGCTCTCTGTTCTAACTCAATAATACTTGACTAACAATAAAGGATAAAATTTACTTTATTCACTAACTGAAATTTTATATGCTATTGTACTCTTTGGTAGTGTTAGCTTCCAATTCTTGTTATAAATATGATCTTCTAAAATTTAGCTTTACCAAGCGATAGAGATAGTTTTATAAGATCTATCTCTAGCTATAGGGAACTTCTTGGCTGTTTTCCAGGGCTGATGTCTGCCACCTGCTTCCAGCCTGCAGTATGTGATATTCGCCATATTCATGTTCATGCTGACCCTGGGGTGGACAGGTCGGCAGCAAGGGGTGTCATACAAGAAAGAAATTGTTTAAGTCATGAGATAAGGTGCTAAACAGTCCAGGGGGTTAAGCAGTCTCTAGTATCCAGTTGTCTTCTTTTAGCTTGCTGGTTTCTCGCTTGCTGTGTTCCCTATTGCTATTCTCTCTTGCTTTCTATACCTCTGGTTCTTCCCTGAGCTGTTTTTATTAGCTGGAATTTAACATAAAACACTTGAGGGACAGGATTGATGTAACTAATTAATTTAGAAAGGTGAAAGAAGAAAAGAAAAAGTAAAAAGTGACTTTACAGGTATTTGTAATTTTACAGATGACAACCCATATGCCATTTAGGATTAAACTTTATTTTCTGATTCATACCTATTTGAAAAAGTCTTCTAAAAGCATTTTCAACACTGGTGTTTTTAGTATTTGTGAATTCATGCTTGATAGAAATATGTATATTTTCTTTCTGACTTTCTAGACTATTAGCTAATTAGCAGTATCTCCTAGTTAGAATATACTAGTTACCTGGAAAATATAGACTTAAGAAAATTTAGTGATGGTGTTGTAATACAACAGGTAGAGATCTTGTTTTACACACTGCTTACCTGAATTCCATTCCCAACATCACATATGGTTCCCCAAGTACCACCAGGAGAAATTCCTAAATGTAGAGCCAGGAGTAGCCCTGAGCATCTCTGGATGTCACACTGAAACAAACAAAACAAAACAAAACAAAATACTGACATTTTGGGGCTGAATAAAACTGTTGTTAGAAATATTTACTTGCTATAGAAAATACATCAAATTTCTAAGTGTCAAGAAGAAAGTTGATATAATTAATCTATTGTACAGATTATTTGACCTAAACTAACTTTTAGTGGGGTAGCCAGAAGTTTAATGCCTTTCTTACGGGAGTAGAGGAATTGCTACCTACAGAGCATAAGCAAATGCTGTCTCTAACTTATTGGTCATTCGTTTTGCACATCAAGTTTCTTATATCATTAAGGTATTGATAACATAAACCATACTAAAATATATAATCAGTATGCAATTTCAGATTAGTTTGGATTTGATCTGCCATCATGAAGTTAAAGAAAGTCTGTCAATAAAGTGTTGATGGACTTCACCAAAACCAGATAATAATAGAGAATAAAGAGATTCCAATTTTCTTAGAAGGTTTGTTTCACTTTTCTATTGTTGGGTACATGTTAGCAGCCCAGTGATAAGACAGAAACCACCTGGCAATGCAAGTGTTTTATATACTTAGCTAATTAAGGGTCCAAGAC
>PVKC010007314.1:0-29614 GCA_004027635.1 Crocidura indochinensis
ATTTTTTTTTATTGGAGCCACATTCCAACCTTCCTTAAAATTTCAAAGGATTTAGTTGTGTTGGCCTCATACTAAAATCCACTGCAGCTATTGGTATTCTCTTAGATGTCTAGAATGATGCATGTGTGTGCTATGTATGTAATCAGAATCTTTGCAAACAACTGTTCAGGGGACAGGATGAGGCAGTGGGGAAATAAGCAACTTGCAGTCATTCCCCAGAAAGCCAGTGTCAGACTAGTGGTTTTAGTTTGCAGGAGGAAAATAATCCAATTTCAAGGATAGTATCAGTATTAAGACCATAACTTACTTTGTTACACAGGAGGCAAAATAGCCTGTGATTTCATGCCAGGTCCCTCAATAAAGAAATGGCACGGCATTTTGCTTTTCTTGACTTCTTCCTATTTCTAAGCAATCTTTTTTTATTTACCGCCAAAAGACAGTTTCTGAGGTTGAAGTAATGACATCAGACTGTTAAAAATAAAAACAGTGCAAACCTAATGAAATGAACAGAAAATCCCTGAAGTTCTGTAACGAGGAAAGAAGCCATTGGATGTCTGAGAGCAGTCTAAATACACTGCATTTAATGAGGTACTTGTAGAGAAAAGTAGAATGCCTGTCGTGAATAAGGCAGGGTTGGGGGAGGTGGGCGGCATTGGTGGTGGGAATGTTGCACTGGCGATGGGGGGTGTTCTATTTATAACTGAAACCAACTACAAACATGCTTGTAATCATGGTGCTAAAAATAAAGATTTATTAAAAATAAAGAAGTTCGCTGGGAAAAAAATGAGGTGTTGGCTGTCAGCCTGTCTTTCATATAAAAGAGCTATTCTCATAAGCATCATCTTCGATCACTGTGCTACTCTTCTTTCTCTTCTTTTTCTCTCTACCTCCCTCGCATCCTACATTTTTCTCCTGAACAAATCGAAAATGAATTGGAGATATCATGTTCTTTACCACCAACTATTTCAACATTCAATCTCCTTAAAATAGGGGGGCCGGGCAGTGGCGCTGGAGGTAAGGTGCCTGCCTTGCGTGCGCTAACCTAGGACGGACCGCGGTTCCATCCCCCTGTCCCCCATATGGTCCCCCGTGCCTGCCAGGAGCGACTTCTGAGCTAATAGCCAGGAGTAACCCCTGAGCATCACCGGGTGTGGCCCAAAAACCAATCTCCTTAAAATAAAAAAGGGACTTAAATATTTTTATATAGGGGACCGGGCGGTGGAGCTGGAGGTAAGATGCCTGCCTTGCCTTGTGCTAACCTAGGACGGACCGCGGTTCGATCCCCTGGTTCCCCATATGGTCCCCCGTGCCTGCCAGGAGCGACTTCTGAGTGAACAGCCAGGAGTAACCCCTGAGCGTCACCGGGTGTGGCCCCCCCAAAAAAAACCAAAAAAAATTTTTTATATAGGGAACAGAGAGATAGCATGGAGGTAGGGCGTTTGCCTTGCATGCAGAAGGATGGTTATCCAAATCCCGGCATCCCATATGGTCCTGTGAGCCTGCCAGGAGCGATTTCTGAGTGTAGAGCCAGGAGTAACCCCTGTGTGCTGCCGGGTGTGACCCCAAAACCAATATATTTATATATATAAAAAATATATAATTACAGTACAACAACCCAACACAGGAAAATTAGCAGTGATACTATATCAACATAGTAATGGGTTTTATATAGGGCTGGAGAGGTAGTACAGTAGGTAGGGCACTTGCCTTGCATGAGGCCAGTCTGGTTCTATCCCTGGCATCTGATATGGTCCTCCAAGCACCATCAGGAGTAATTCTGAATAGCCAAGAGTAGTCCCAAGCATTTCTGTGGATGTTGCCCCAAAACAAAACAAATAAAAACAGTAATGCGTCTGGGAGCCGGGAGGTGGCGCAGGAGGTAAGGTGCCTGCTGCCTTGCCTAGGACGGACCACAGTTTGATCCCCCGGTTCCCATATGGTCCCCCGTGCCTGCCAGGAGCGACTTCTGAGCACATAGCCAGGAGTAACCCCTGAGCATCACTGGGTGTGGCCCAAAAATAACCAAAAAAAAAAGTAATGAGTCTTAAAGTTTGTTCAATTGTCTAATTTAAATTCCGTTAGTAAAGATTTCTTACTCAAGGGCCAGGTGGTACCTATGTACCCCAGAGACTAAGGGATCACTCACTAGGCTAGGTGATCACAGGAAGTAAACAAGGTCAGAAGAGATCTTAGCTGGGAAAAGGTTGAGAAACATGGTTTTAAAGAAAAAGGAAACATTTAATCTAGAATGTGTTGTGATATTTAGTTCTTGTGTCTCTTTAATGTGGAGCAGCTGTTCAGTCCTTCTTTGTCAGAAGTTGGAAACATCAGTTTAGGTTTGGGTTCGGATGGTCAGATTAGGGGGAACATTGAAGAAGATTTGCTATATCCTTCTTTCCACAGCTTCCCAGGAGGTACATGATCCCATCCTGGATGCTAACTTTGACTCATTCTCTGAAATCCCACTTTGTATTCCCTGAGAAGCTAATTGATAAATTTGGGGAATCTGAGACTCAGACTGGAAGAGCCCTAACTTGGTCATTCTTTCTTTGTCTTGAGCCCAGAGTCTAATTTATGAAGTCTAATTTGCCTGGGTTCCTCTACTCCTAGTTTGTGAACAGATTCAGCTAGTGGAAGTACTGAAAGGAGATCCAAGGAGCATCAGAAGTCAGTAGATTTCTGCTTTGCTCTGACCCTATCTGTAGCATAAGTTACTACTGCTCTAGGACCACATAACTGAGCATAACTCTATTGCCCTCTTAGCCTCAGGATAGTGGAGGTACTTTGACTTGCCTTGTTGGTTTCTTAATTAGCCCAGGATCCTGAGTAGGCCTTTGTTATAGATAGTTCATGTTTTCTTAGTTGGATTCCATTTTTGTCTCAGTTCTGGTTTCTCTTAGCTTCAGACTTGAATAGTCCTTTGTTATAGATTTTTCATGTTTTCTATCTTAGTTGAATTCGTTTTCTGTTTCACTTCTGATTCAGCTCTCACTGTTTGTGGTATGTCTGGGTGAACATACATTGAAGATGAAACACCATTTAGAAAATTGCACAGAAAGTCACAGATAAGATATAGTAGAAAGAAGTAGATAAGCCAGTTTTTGGCTATTTCTTACATATAAGGCACCAAATTAAGGGACAAAAATAACTAAGAAATTTTTGTTCTTTTAGTATCCTTAGAATAAAACTGAAAAGCAGCAGGTACATGATAGTAGAGTTTAGAACAGATATTCTAGAGATTGGAATTATGAGAGAGATTTCATGACTATAATAGAGGAAATCAAGGGTTGGGAATATTGCTCAGTGGTACAGAGTGCTTGCCTTGCACGTGTGAAGCCCTGGGTTTGATCTCTTGTACCTAAAATTTTAATAATAAAATGGTAGTAGAGAAAATGAAATGACTAAAACTATATGTCTTCTGTTGGCCAGGCCTGTTCACCAAAGCTATGCAGCATTGTCTCTTATCTCACAATGACCTCATCTTGCAGCTGGAGACACAAAGTCTTGGAGAAATCAAATTTGCTGATGTCTTAGATACATATCCAGCTTTGTATGAAACCTAAAGTTCACTCTCTTAAAGTTATTAAATTATAAGGATTGAAGATGAACATTCCATAAATGAAAAAAAGAAAGATGATGGCAGAAGTCTGAAGAAAGCTGAAATGTCTATGAGGTTGAAAGTCATTCATTGCTGTGGGAAAATAAGAAGTTTGTAAGAAGAACAAGCATGTAAACCTTTACCATTAACTGATATGGTGCAGATGAAGGATTACATGAGTTGCAAGTCGGCCATCCACTACATTGTGACTTTACAGGCACTTTATTAACATTTGGTGAAAATATCCTGATATTAACAATCTAACATTTTGCATCAATCAAATTCGAAAAGATAATGATCATACAGGAAAGAATTAAGTGCTTTATCACACATCCTAAATGAATAGAAACTGGATTGAAATTTGCTTCAAAGATTTATGTACTATAATTATAGACTGGGATACAAAAACCATGGCACTTTGACTTCAAAGAATTAAAGGCTGACAACCACAGACAGGTAATCAAATTCTAAGTGGTAGAGTAAGGGAGAGTGTTTAAGTTAAACATGAACAAATTCAGGACAACATTTTAAGTTTAGTGTTCTTAAAGATGACTCATATTTAAGGAGGTGTTGTTAATAATAATTGTCACTTATTTCTGTAGTTCTGACTTACAATTTATCAAATGGGTAGAGCATATCTCTCCTATGCATTGTTAGGTCCTGTGCCCTTGTTCTTTCAATCAAACAACATATTGTCATGGTTTCTTATTTTTTAATCTTTTTTATTAATATATTTATTTAAACACCTTGATTACAAATATGATTGCAGTTGGGTTTCAGTCATGTAAAGAACATCCCCTTAACCAGTGCAACATTCCCATCACCAATGTCCCAAATCTCCTTCCTCTCCACCCCACCTGTTCTCTAAACAGGCTTTCTACTTCCCTCATTCATTCACATTGTTAGAATAGCTCTCAATATAGTTATTTCTCTAACAACACTCATCACTTTTTGTGGTGAGCTTCATGTTGTGAACTGGACCTTCCAGCCCTCCTCTCTTTTGTCTCTAAGAATTGTTGCAAGAATGTCTTTTATTTTTCTTAAAACCCATAGATGAGTGAGAACTCTTCTGCATCTATCTCTCTCCCTCTGACTTATTTCACTCAGCATCTTATTTCACGTACATCGTTGTATAGAAACATTTCATGACTTCATCTCTCCTGATGACTGCATAATATTCCATTGTGTATATGTACCACAGTTTCTTTAGCTATTCATCTGTTGAAGGGCATCTTGGTTGTTTCTGGCTATTGTAAATAGCTCTGCAATGAATATAGGTGTGAGGAAGGTATTTTTGTATTGTATTTTTGTGTTACTAGGGTATATCCCTAAGAGTAGTATAGCTGGATTGTATGGGAGCTCAATTTCCAGTTTTTGGAGTAATCTCCTTATCACTTTCCATAAAGGTTGGACTGGACGGCATTCCCACTAGCAGTGAATAAGAGTCACTTTCTCTCCACATCCCCGCCAGCACTGCTTGTTCTCATTCTTTGTGATGTGGGCCAATCTGTGTGGTGTGAGATGGTACCTCATAGTTGTTTTGATTTGCATCTCCCTGATGATTAGTGATGTGGAGTATTTTTTTCACGTGCCTTTTGGCCATTTGAAATATTCTTTGACAAAGTGTCTTCATTTCTTGTCCCCATTTTTTGATGGAATTAGATATTTTTTCTTGTAAAGTTCTGTCAGTGCCTTGTATATTTTGGATATTAGCCCCTTATCTGATAGGTATAGGGTAAATAGTTTCTCCCAGTCAGTGGGTGGCTCTTGTATCCTGGGCACTATTTCCTTTGAGGTGCAGAAGCTTCTCAGCTTAATATATTCCTATCTGTTTATCTCTGCTTCCACTTGTTTGAAGAGTGCCATTTCCTCTTTAAAGATGCCTTTAGTCTCAATGTCATGGAGTGTTTTACCTACATTCAGAAGACAAGTGCTGTTATTGTGAAGCATGACCTTTGTAATGAGCTGCCATCCTCTGTGGCAGCAGGTAAAGGCTCCACGTTAGGTGCAGTGTTGATTTTACTAAGGTTAGTATAACATTTCTGAAGTGAGCAGAGAAAAAAGTTTGATATGTCATTTAAAAAATAATTAAAACATTTAAAATGGAATCACCATGAAATACACAGCTACAAAGTTGTCCATGATTGGGCTTCAATCATACAGTGTTCCAACACCTTCACCCGTACACATTTCATGAGACCAATGTCTTCCATTGGAAGTTTCCCTTCCCCATCCCAGTCTCTCTCTATGGCAGAATATCTCTCTGTGTGCATTTCTCTCTCTCTCTCTCTCTCTCTCTCGGGCACTGTGGTTTTATAATACTGTTACTGAAGGTGATATATGCATATCACTTCACCTTCTTTAGATGCCATTTCTTAAATTCTCGATTAGATAGGAAAATGCACTGGAATATATTGGGAATATAATGGATTACTTCTTGCAGACCCCAGCAAAGGAAGGCAGAATAGCTTCTTACTTTCCAGGAACCTTCAACCAGGAATTTTGGTTTTTGCATTTGGCAAAGTGCCTATTGTCTGACTGGAAACCAGGGCATGTCAACAGGAACTTCTAGGTTACAGAACAAAAGGTAGTTGTAGATTGGACCCAGGAGAGTGGAAAGACTGGTTATGAGTATTAGGACCTTCCAAACTCTCCTTATTTCTAACTCCTAATCTGAGTAGGTTGAAATTCTTATCTTTCCGGCTGAATCATATGAATCTTGTACTTATTTCTAACTCCTAATCTGAGTAGGTTGAAATTCTTATCTTTCCGGCTGAATCATATGGATCTTGTACTTATCTAATACAGAGACCAACCTTTTGAGAAATGTAATTGGTTCCACACTTTCAAAAATGAGAAAGTGTTTTTCTTTCAAGTGTTGCAGCCAGATAGATAGGAGGATCATGGTAATGAGTTTTTGAAAAAAATCATAAAATGTAGGAAGAAATTGCCTAGTCTGGGAGTAACACAAAGTTATGAGGATCAGATTCCTTTGAGATGCAAATCCTAAGGTTTTTGTACATGGAGAAACTGAGATACCATGTGAGGAAGAGTGGGCCCTTTAATAAAGAAGTTAGGGACTAGAGGAGAGGGTAGCAAGTAGTATTCTTGCCATGCATCCTGCTGATCCAGATTCTATCCCTGGTATCACATAATGTTCCCAAGCCCTGAGTAAAGCCAGATGTGACAGGGGAAAAAGTAGAAAGCTACAGGAGAATCTAAAGGTCATGAGAAGAATGTAAAAGAACCACCAGGCTTTCCCTGTGACAAGGATTAATTTTTATGTATGCGGAGAACTCCAGGATCAGATAATTAGGAGAAAATACAGCCATCTTCCAAAAGCCATTTTATACTTTTTCACCTTTGGAGAGAACCTTGTTCTCTCTTGAACATCTCCCTCTATCTCTTTCACTACCCCTCTCTGCATCTCTCTAAATTTCTATACAAACTATTTTGCTTCAGTATTTTGCCTCTTCCCAAATATTATTTTCTGCAAAGGAAGGTGAGATACCTGGTTTACAAGGTGAGGACTGGCTTTTTGCTTTCTGCAGAGTAATTCTTCACTCTAGCCTGAGTCCACTGCTTCTGAGAACCCAGAAACCTTTCTGGGAATATCCCAGGTTGGGGGCCGGTGGTGAATCATCTCCCACTTCTGGTAGAACATGTGGCTCTGATGTGGCATGACAGCTGATTGTAAAGCTGCTGAAAAGAGTGGATCATTCTGTGTAGGGGCTCAGAGAAGATTGTCCCAGCCCAGAGCCACTCCAGGCCTTCCCCCAGGTCTCTGGGTTGAAAAGTGGAGCTGAGAGGTTGAAGAGCTGTTCTCTTAAAACTACCTCCCTGTGCTCCCTTCGGCAGCACATATACTAAAATTGGAATGATACAGATGACCCCTGAGCAAGGATGACATGCAAATTCGTGAAGCGTTCCGTATTTTTTAATTGCTTGGTTAAAAAAAAACAAAAACTACCTCTCTCCTTCACTTTGCCCATGTCACCCATGGAAGACTTAGTTTCTCACACAGATGTCATTACTTGCTGCTGAAATCTTAGCATTCCTTGCTTCTGTCCTTCACTCTTTGGCATCTGAATGAAGTAACACTCTTTCATTTTGACACTGGTCAAGCCAGTCTCTATTCCAGCTCTGGCCCCTGCATTCCCATTCCACATTTCCTCATTTTTTTTTTCTTTTGCATTCCACAGTGACTCAGAAACTGCCATGTTCCAAATTCAGGCTCTGTAAAGTTTCCATCCTTCCACCCCATGTTTCAGTGGACATTTAAAGAACAGTAATGGGTAAAGAAAGATTAATTTAATCTAAACCTAAAGTAGAGACTGTGATCCTCATACTTTTTTTGCCATCTGGGGTTTTGTTAAATTAGATTTTAGGTTATCTTTTACAAACTGTAGTTCACCTTCAAAGAAGCCAAA
Source organism: Crocidura indochinensis (assembly GCA_004027635.1). NCBI lineage: Eukaryota > Metazoa > Chordata > Mammalia > Eulipotyphla > Soricidae > Crocidura > Crocidura indochinensis. The sequence continues at coordinate 8,029 of PVKC010007314.1, forward strand.
TGGTATTTTCTGTCAGCTTTCTTAATTACCTGTCAAGCATAATTTCTCCTTTCCCAGCTTAGAACTGATTACAGAGAGGGAACCATAAACTGTGGCTGATCCAACCATGATTTACTAGCAAAACAAACAGACTAAAATCAATGTGGTACAGCTGTCAGCCAAAGAGAAATATATGTTAGAGAGAAAACTTAACCCTTTTTTAGAGAAACATACAAATTTACAAGTTCTTTTTTTTCTGAGGGGTTCCAGAGTCACCTCCCTGGGGGAAAAATTTTTTTTTTCTGAATACACAAAACTCTTACCTCTATATAAGAACAGAGTCACAGAACTCGGGGACCCACAATAGTTTATTATGAGAGTGAGATAATGGGATGTTAGGATCATCATGAAAGAACTTATTCTTGCTCTCCACTTAACCCACATGTCCTGGTTGTGACTCTTTAGGACATGTTCAGACTCTTAGGCTGGCACTCATATCAACCTCGTGATCAAGATTCTGTGCATTGCATTTAAACACTGCAAGGATCAATGACATGTGAAAATAGGGAGCCAGAGCAGGCATTGGGAGCCATCAAACCAATTCTCTAGTGATGGGAGGAGAAGAAATATTAGCATCTTGAGAATTTCCTCTTTGTGGGCAGAGTGACAGTGACAAATATGGGCCCAGCTGGGAGCATGAACCAGTTGAGCTTTATTACTTATTCCATTTGTTGCTGATTCTGAGGCATTCGTAGTTTTCCAGCTGGATATATGATAGTACTAGCCTAGGAATTCTTCCCTTATTAAATGAGTATAGCTTCTTTTGGAAAAAATAGTAATTATTCTCTATGGTATGCTTTCGTTTATCTATCCTTGGGAGAGAATAACAATACATTGTATTTCAGAATTACAAATTGTACACAAACACACATTAACACTGATGCCATAAATCTCTATTAGAAGCAGACATATCTATTCTCTGTCCTTTTTACTCTAATGAATTAAAGCATTTTTGGAGTGCAAGGAAACAAACACACGTTTTTACATGTGCAAGAGGTATGTCCTGTCCTCTCATACTGAGCTATATCCCTTATTCTCTTGCCACTAAAGTTTACTTTTTTCCCCCCAGGTTATAACCATTTGAGTGACTCCTCTTTTTGTTTTAAATATAAATCTTTATTGAAGCACAATGATTACAAGCATGCTTGTAGTTGGGTTTCAGTTATAAACAGAACGCCTCCCCCATCAGCAGTGCAACATTCCCACCACCAATGCCCTGCCTCCTCTGAGTGATTCCTCTTTACAAAGCCCAATAACTCTTTCAAGCTCCGTTTCCATTTCTGTCTTCTGTGAAACTTTCCAAACTATACATTTAAACACCCATGTCACTTGCACAGACTGTATTTGTGTTTCTTACCTCTTTTTATTTGAATGGAAACTGTCTTCTGCTCGTGTTCACCCTTCTGGTGCAGAATCTCACCTCTGACCTAGCTGTCCAATTTTTCTGCATTTTTAAAATATGTTTTGCAATACGTCTATGTGAATGAGCATGGTTTCAGAAAGTAAAGTACCTTACCCAGAGCAGACCCAAACTAGATCAATTACCTAGAGAATATTCAAATTCATATGACTCAACCTTTCATGCTATTCTTGGTAGCAAAATCATATTATCCCAGTCATACTGGTGATTTCTTTGAAATATGCGTATTCTGGATACTTCAGAGTGTATGTGCCCAAACAAATAAAATGTTCATGGGGAGGATTTTATTTGCCATTTAATATTCTGCAGGGAGATCCTAGAAATAGGTTTCATCAGATCCTAAGAAATTACCAATTCAACTAAGAAAATGTAAAGGAATCAGAATTAAAAATTAAATCTTTATTTATTTATTTTATTTTATTTATTTTTTTGGTTTTTGGGCCACACCTGCCGGTGCTCAGGGGTTATACTCCTGGCTGGCTGCTCAGAAATAGCTCCTGGCAGGCACGGGGTCCATATGGGACACCGGGATTCAAACCAACCACCTTTGATCCTAGATCGGCTGTTTGCAAGGCAAACGCCACTATGCTATCTCTCTGGGCCCTAAATCTTTATTTTAATAAAAATATGTAACTCAAGTTCCCCAAACAAGAGGAGAGGGGAAGCCTGTATCCTTTTTGTTTCTTTTATTTCTTATCTGCTTTTGCTTTCCATCCAGAATATAAGCAGCTCCAAACTTGGTATTTAATTGGGTTGATTATATATATATATATATATATATGTATATATAGTTAAAGTTTATAGTTATAGGTCTGCAAACACTGAGCATTTAGTAGGTTCCTCAGTATTTCAAGAAAGAATGAATGGAAGAGAACAATGAGAGGATGAGAGGGTAAGGGATTTACTGCCAGAAAGAAGAGGGAGAAGGAATTTGAAGGCGGCTGGAAGCTTGCTGAAAAGCTACCCAGTTGACCAGTTGCTGAGGACTCCTCACCTGTCCTGAGAGGCAGAGTAATGGATGTTTATTTCCATATCAACAGCTGAAGGATCAGCATGTTCCCTTCTGGGCAGGAGTCTGGTCTCAAAGCCACCTGCTAGGAGAGGGTGAGGGGCTCTCTGGTACTCTGTGCTCCATGATCCCCAGCAAGAGAGGCAGTATCAGATGGGGACACTTTCCCTAACCACAGCTGGGAAGATGCAAAATCCCTCTCTGCACTCTCTGGATATTAAAAATGACTTTCTTAGTGGGGGTGGGGAGTCAGAAAAATTATTTTCTTGACAATATTTTATTTCTAAATGGAAACAAGAAAGACACATTAAAGGTTAATATCCCTAAGATCCCTGTAACCCTTGATAAACAATGACCTGTGCATTATTTTTTGGAAAGGCTGTTAGAGTGATTCTAAATTAATTTGACTGTAAAAAACACTGAGGCACAAAATATGTGATGATAATGGTCGTGGATATTTCAAAATACAAAGAAATGTGAACTTTGGTGGGGAAATGAAGAGTTATGAAATAGCCTATAGATTTATAGAGCTGTCTTGTGTCTCTTTCATGTGTGTATACTTTGATAGACACATGTAACCAAGAATTGCATATATTAGAGTCTTTATTGCATGCCCAGGCCTCTGGATAGCTCAGTAGGGGATGAGAAAATGAATCAAGCTTTATTTTCAAGGCTCCTGTAAAGTGACCTATGTTGCATAACCTGCTGAAGGACAAATGATAAAGGTTTGGGGTCTAGATTGCACTGTCTTTGGACTTGGTGTTTAATAAAGAAAAGAGGCAAAGTTGTAACTTCATGGGAACATATAAGGGGTTCTTGATAGGTGAAGAACTCACGGCTGTCTCAATAAGAAGCAAAGATGTAACCAGGAATCAGAGCTGCTACAGTGGAGAGAAAGGACAAAAGGCTACCCTCAGATGTTGCTGGATTTCCTAACGCTGGCCCTATTTGCCATCTGAAGTCTCTCTTTAGAGCTATTACTTCAGTCGATCTAAATTCTATCTTTCTTTTTCTTTCTCTCAGACACACACACACACACACCACAAATACACACACACACACACATACACAAAACCCAGGGGTATTATCAAAGGTCCTCACTCCTCTGTTTTCAGCCTTTTTAATCTCTTTTCCCTAGGCCCCCACAAAAACATGTCCTCCTTTAAAGTTACTTAATATTTTAAAAATAAACCAAACAGTGAGACCAAACAGAGAAGTTATTTTTATTTCAATCACATCCTCCAACTCCAAAGGCCCTCGAACCCTTTCTTGGTGGGAGTTTCTATAAGATACACACAGAATGGAGGCAAGCTGATGCACAAGACCTTGTTTGCGGATCTCTTCCTAGATCCTGGAAGCATCTAGGACAGAAAGAGGTGGAAAGGGACTGGACCTTGTGTTGGAAGAGGTAACCAGTACTGTACTAGAAATCTGTTAATTTGGCTCTAAGTAAAACAATGCTCACCAATCAGAATCTGAGGAAATGTTTTACTTACAGAGAAAAAGAGAGTTGCTCTCCCAGTGGAAAGTCTGTTCTAGTCTATAGTCCACACAGAGTGGTGTTTTCCTAGGAAGACTCAGAAGCTGTCCTCACCAGGAGATAGACTGTAGCATGGAAGGAAGGATGAGTGTAATGAATCTTTGATGGCTTTGCCATTAGGAGGGTGTAGCTTGTTAGCTAGGGCTCCTAGGACAGTTTCAATGAAGAAGGTCCCAGAAACAAGAGGGGAAATTGTCTCTTCTAGGATAATCATCAAATAGAGGGGGTGGTGGTTTTGGAGTGAAATTCAACCTCTCATCCCCTGCTCATCATCTGCTCAATTGCTCTCAGTGCTTTGCATTGGGATCCAAGGTTCTTTCCACTGACCCTTCTCACATCCTGCCCCTTAATTGTATCTTAGACCCAAGGCCTCTATACTGCTGTTGTTCTGCATGGAAAGTTTGCTCCCCAGATTTTTTTTTGGTTTTTGGGTCACAATCAGCAGTGCTCAGGGGTTACTCCTGGCTCTATGCTCAGAAATTGCTCCTGGCAGGCTCGGGGGACCATATGGGATATTGGGATTCGAACCACCGACCTTCTGAATGCAAGGCAAATGCCTTCCCTCCATGCTATCTCTCCGGTCCCTCCCCAAATTTTTGTATAGCATCTTTCATTCACTTCCTTTGGACTCTATTCACATCATTCCTGAGAAGACTTTCCTAGGGAACTCATCCAAAATAACACACCTTACTTTTTTTAATTTATTCTTTCATTTGGCTTTATATTTATTTGTGATGCTCCCAACCCCTGAGTATTTTTATATACTTGTATATACCTTTATAAATCTGTATTTCTATATATGTAAACATGTGCTCACACTGTTACTTGTCTTTTGCTTTTTTCCATCTAAAAGAGAATGTAACAACCCTTTTATATTCTAAGGTCCTGAAATATATCAAATGTCTAAGGCAGATAAAACTTTATTATATGTTAGGTTATTTATTGGTTATATTATCTTTGTTTGTTTGTTTGTTTGTTTGGTTTTGGGTCACAGTTGGCGGCGCTCAGGGGTTACTCCTGACTCTGTGTTCTGTGCTCCTGGCAGGCAAAGGGGACCATATGGGATACTGGGATCTGAACCAGTTTGTCCTGGATCAGCTGAGTGCAAGACAAATGACCTATATTTTCTTGAGCAGATTACAACCATGTGTCACTTAACAACAGGGACATGTTCTGTGAAATACGTTGTTAGATGATTTCATTGTTGGGAATGATTGCATAAATTGTCTACCTTACTTCATTTCTAGATGGCCTAACTTACTTCATCTTTAGACTCAGTGATATCCTCTTTTAAGATCACCATTAAGGGCCAAAGCAGTGGTGCAAGCAGTGGGGCATCTGCCTTGTGTGCACTAATCTATGATGGATCATGGTTCACCCCCCCCTCCTCCTATATGGTCCCCCAAGCCAGGTGCAATTTCTGAGCGAATATTCAGAAATAACCCCAGGCTAACACCAGGTGTGTTATGCCTCACCTACACTAAGGAATTTCTTCTGTCAATGCTCAGGGGGATTATATAGAATGCCAGGGAGCTAAGCTAGGTAGGCCATATGTAAGACAAATATCCTACCTGATATACTATCACTCTGGTCTCTATAAACCATGTGGACCCTACCTTGTTCAATGGATCTGGTAATGGTGTAGCATATAGTAGTCTTATTACAGCACTTGGAACATAGCAAATGCTTAATAAACATGGTTTAGAATCTTACATAATCCTTACCCTTCTTTTTAGAACTCTAAAGATTTTCTAGCTTACATTCAATTTTGTGGCTTATCTTAAACTAGGAGTGTAGGGCAGTAGTGAATATCCCATTGATGATTCTGATAGAGGTGTCAGTTTTATTTTTATTTTATTTTATTTTATTTTTTGGTTTTTGGGCCACACCTGGTGACTCTCAGGGGTTACTCCTGGTTATGCGCTCAGAAGTCACTCCTGGCTTGGGGGACCATATGGGAAACCAGGGATCGAACTGCGGTCCGTCCTAGGATAGCGCAGGCAAGGCAGGCAGGCACCTTACCTCCAGTGCCACCGCCCAGCCCCTAGAGGTGTCAGTTTTAGTGAAGTGTTCAAAGAACAACAACCGAATATCACAAGTGTCTTTTTTTGTTGTTGCTGTTTGTATTTTTTTAAAGTAACATTTATGTTGGGAATTGGATCAGAGGACTGGACTGGATGCTTTGCACACAGAAAGCCTGGATTTCATGTCCAGCACTGTGTTGTCTCCTGAGCACTTCTGGGTTTGGCCCACAAGCAGACAAATACACACACACATACACATACATACACATACACACATACATACACACACTCCAACACACCCTCTTTCTCAGAGGAGGGGAGTTGTTTTACACTTATTTATTACAGCTTATGAAAAATAAAATAAGTGAGTGACAGATTTTGTGTGTTTGTGTGAAACTTCTCATAACTACTAATTATATTTCTAATCATACACTGGGGAAGCACCAGGTTTGTGATAATTTCCAAGAGAAAACGCTCTTATCCCAGCTAAACACCATTGGTACATGTATTTATTTCTGTTTTGTCTGATTCTTGCTGATGTTGAGGGTTGTAGAAGTTGAGAAATGTAAAAGAATTTTTTTGTAAGAATATGATTAATCACAGTGCTATACTCTTTGTTTAGAGGCAAACAGTACTTGTCCAGTGTGACTGCAGAGACAGGAATTACACTGATGTATAGCACCTTCTTTGAAATTAGGAGACCACAAGATCCCAGGCTACACCCACATCTGATTTTCATTCTGCAATCAGGAATCCCGCCTGGCAAGGCTCAGGGGATCATCTGAGGTGGTGGGGATTGAATCTGGGCCAGCTGCATACACAACAACTGCCCTGACCACTATATTCTTTTCTATTCCTGCTGAATTCCATTCTGAAGGCACTATTATTTGTAACTTTTGGTGCCCCAACATCAACAAAAAGTGTGGTTCTCTGAGATATCACAATCAAACATAAGCATACACCACAAGTATAGTGTTTAAGTACTGGCCAGCACCATAATCAAGTGTGCAAGACTTCATAATCATGGCAGCAACATGATCAATAAAAGAGAAAGAAAGTGGAAGAAGATCTAAAAAAATTCACTAAGAAAAAACCTCATATTGACTTAACGGATAAATAGGCTATTTATTTAAATGCAATTTGTGGGACTTAGCAAAAGTTTGGTATTAGAGCACCAGCCTTGAGAATGTTAAAACTGAGCTCTTGATCCCTCACCCAGATGCCAAATACATTCCAGGTCAGAACACTGCCATTAAGGCCCATGGTGCCAAAGAAAATTGTGTACTCTAGGGTATCACAACCAAAGCGCACAACTCCCAGTGAGCATCATAACAAACTGTGGACAACCACTGCTGCCAATATGGAAGTTCCAGCCATTAGAGCCACAAAGGGAGGGAAGGAGAGAGGTGAAGGAACAGAAAACAAAACAAATTACCAGTCATTTACATTTAAAACAGAGATTCAGGAATAAAATCTAATGGAGAGGCAAAGTAGAATTAATGACTGCAAATGTCTGAGGAATTGCAAATTGAGATGAATATTTTGTGTCCTAAAAATATTTTATGACGTATTGTATTGCGTAGTTTACATTGTTTGAGCGTTTATGTCTTGGGAACATTTATCAGAGATACTACTTTCTTTTATCATAAAAGTAAAGAGAATATATTGGGAGGGACTGTCCTGGGAAAAACAAAGTAAAGACAGGCAGACTTGCTGTAGAAAATATTGCTTTATAAATAATTCATCTACAGAGTTTCTTGGAATTAGGGAAGTATAGTGTGTGAATTTTTATATTTTATGAAAAGTCAGTGAAAGTTTTGCATGAGTGAATATTAAAGTTTTCTCTTGGAATATCCTAAATTATACCTTATTTAGATTTTATTCTAGGCACTATGGTTTATAATATTGCTAACAGTAGGGTTTTATGCAGAATTTGGGATCATATCTTCCCCCAGGTGTCTACTTCCTTGTACAATTTTCCCAGTGTTGCCTCCTCCTCTCCCCCACCTCCAAGTATCCTATTGAAGACCAGTTCTCAGTTTCTGTTGCTTTTGGCCATTTGTCAGCATCCTACTATGTTTCTTTGCATCTCGTATACAAAGAGATGATTCTGTGTCTGGCCCTTTCCTAATTTCATTCCATATGATATTCTCCAGATCCATCCACATAGGAGCAAATTGGATGATTTCATCTTTTCTTACAGATGCGATTATCCCAGTGTGTATATGTGCCTTTGTTTGTTTATCTCGTTATCTGTTCCTGGACACTTGGTTGTTTCCAGGTTTTGGCTATTGTGAACTAGTGTTGTATGAACTTGAAGTGCAAATGTATTTTCTGAATAGAGGCTTTGGACCCTTGGGATAGATGCTAAGAAGAGGAATAGATAGAAGCTTTTTAAGTGTCCATATTAAAAAATATGGACTGCTTCGTGAATTTTCATGTCATCTTTGTGCAGGGACTATGGTGATTTTATCTATATTGTTCAAGATTTAGTGTATGTACTGCCAAAGTCAGCACTATACAAATATTTTTTTGACATTGATAATTAAGAATTTTTTTATATTCTCACTTTTTGGATTGTTTCAAATATTTCTCTCTGTTTTTCTTCATTCCTATACCCAAAAAGAAACTATTGACTTCTTTTGTTTTTCAAAGTGAAATATGATGGAGTTCTGGGTTGAAACACAAGGACTAACTGTTTCCAGTCGGCTTAAAGGCTGATTTGTTGTGGGACTTTGGGTGAGACAGGCTTCCATTACTTGTTCCATAGGGAACAAATTATCACTAATGAGATTATGTATTCAAAAGTATCTGAATAGCCAAAAAAAGAAATGCTAATGCAGCATATTGTTAAAGAGAAGATTCTTGATTTTGTGCTTGTTTTAGAAAAAAGGAAGAATACAAGAAAGAGTTTAGAAAATGATTTGTATTCTGCAATATTAGGGCAGCTGTTCGGCTAATCACCAGAGCCCTTAAAAGACAAAAAAGAGTTATGATGGACTCAGTAGCATAAGGCATTTCTTTGGGCTTCCCAAGCTGTGTATGTGCTTGGATATAGTGCTACTCAGGTCCTGTGATCCTCAGAGTTCTCTGGGACCTTTGGGTTATATATATATTTGGGAGGCTACATGTTGCTGGGGATCAAAGTTGGTTTGGGTATATGAACCTTAAGCCCTGTGCTTTCTCCCTTGCTCTGGTATTGGTCTTCTGACAGAAAACTTTGGTATTTCTCATTTCTCATGTAGCTGACCCCTTGAGAATGATCACATTTAGTTTTGAGCAGAATGTCAGCTCATATCCTTGGAGTTTGGGACAAAGGACGTGCCATGATATAATGCTTTGAATTTTAGTCCTAAATTTTAGTTGTAGGAAAAACATACTTTATGGAAAGTCAAAGCAACTTAAGAGCATGAAATATCAGATTATAAGATGATGTCTGCTCATGTTTTTCTAAATGAGATCTGGAAGACAAGTGTTTAATCACACACAAGGAAGGCCACTTTTAAATACCATACAAGTAAAATATCCTAATAAACTAAAAATAAGTAATTATTATAATTAGAATTTTTGATGTATAATGCCTAGTGTAGATCATTTGATAATTCCTGTAGTAGTTGCTTTTGTGTTTTATTTCCATTTCTTGTCTGGAATCAAAATCGTCTTGAACTTGGAGAACTTGATCCTTCTCAGCATCTTCTCCCATCTGTCTCCATGTTGCTGCCAGGGACATCTTCTAAAAGTACCAGCTTGATCATGTCACACTTTATTTAAATTTTATTTAAAACTTTATTTAAACTTCTGTCATGCCCCTCTTTGCCATCAGACTGATGTTTGAATTTCTAATTCAGTGTCCAGTGATGAATCTTAGAAAACTAGTTTGAACCTGAAAAATATCATGGAAGGGTTATGTATGTATTTTAATGAGAAATAGCCTTTTTCAGAGAAACAAGTCTTTAGTTATACAAAAATAATAAAAAAAGTGAGATAAGTTCAAATATTATTCTTGAGGATGCAGAAAACTGAGGAGCCGTCCTCAGTGAAAATACAGAAGACTAGGCTATTAAATGCCCTACTTAATAATGTAATACTTGTAACTGAAATGTATTGAGACAAGTCTTATAGGTCAGATATTTTTCTAAGCCTTTTATATATATTAATTGATTGAATGCTTTTAATAACTCTTCTACAAATCCCTGACTAATGATGAACCAGAGGCTGAGGGAAGTTTGATAATGCACCTAAGGTCACAAAGAAAAATAACTACAATAGTCATCCAAGTTGCTGTAAGTTTCCAAAGACTTCACTGAGAGGCCAGATATGCAGCTCACTGGCAGAGCACTTGACAAGCAAGACAAGTAAGGCTCTGGGTTCAATCCCTGACACTGCACAACAAAACTAAACAAACTTCAAAAACCCCCAAGCTCTCAGTTAAACATTATGGTTTATAGCCTTCCCTGGTTTTACAAGTTGGAAATATCATTCAGCCTCCTAATCCAGATATTTGATAAATTTCCCTGAAAGCCTTTGTACATGGACAGAGAGGCCAGCTTCATCATGGTTTCAGCACTAGTCTGCTTTGTGCTAATTAATGTTGCTTAAAGGGAGGACTTGAACAGTACAGCATAGCACAATCAGGATGTCGGTGTTCCACATTAGTGTTAGTTAAGAATGAATCACTCACGATGAGTCATTCAGAAGAATGAATCACTCTAGACTCTTGTGGCCACTTTTTGAAAAAAAAAAAAAGAAAAACAAAAAAACAAACCCAAGCACTTTATGGGAATACCAGAATTTATAGTGCTGTTAATTATAATTTTCACACACAATCATTCCAGCACCACACCCAGCACCAAAGTGTCCATTTTCCTCTTATGAATACTTTTTAGAAAGATATTACTTATCCATTTAATTTTATGTTTTTGTTTTTTGGTTTAGTGGTTTTAGTGGTTTTTGGTTTTAGTGGTCAAACACAATGCCTCTCACAGACAAGGCAAGTGCTCTATTATCGAGCTACATCCTTGGTCTTATTTAATAATTTTGAAAGTAAACATGGTAGGATTTTATTTTTCATATTTTAATTTTCCTACTGTTAGTTAACCTGGGGGGAATAATTTCAAAATAAGTATTTGAAATTCTAGAGAAAAATTGTTTTTAGAGATTATTTCTAAAGTTGAATCTAGATAGTCAGGTAGGGCAAGGGGAGTGGCATCTCTTTGGTAGAGGTGATGTAGTTGGAGAACTCAGTAGAGTTTTAAAGATTGGGTTGGTCTCTGGATGGAAATTCATAAGTAATTGTCATAAATATATCTGCTAATTATGTTTTCCTTCCTTGATTTTCCAATGTTCAGAAAAAAATTTAATCAAGTTTCAGCATTAGGTTATATGATTCTTCTCAGGGTCATAGAATAGTTGACAAAGAGTCTGTTTCCTTGTGCTCCTCTTTCTCTGTTCTTCTCTATATGGTTATATATGGTTATATATATATATTGGATTTAGGCCCACTACATATTCTTTCTTTTTTTTAGGCTGTTCTTCATGTTAGACTTGGAATCTGTGGTGGTAAATTTTACATGTTAACTTGGCTAGGTCATGCTACCCATATGATTGGTCAAATATCAGTCTACATGTCTTAGAGTTGATATATCTTTCAAATGATATTAGCTTTTAAATTAGTCGAGTGTGAGTGAAGCCAATTATCTTCCACTGTGTGACTAGATCTCATTTATCTAATCAGTTGAAGACTTAAAGAGAAACAGACTATGGTTCACTGAGGGAGAGGGAATTCTGTCTTTAGATGAGTTATAATACTATTTCCTGGATTTGCTGTCTGCCAGCCTGTTTTGCAAATTTCTAACTTGTCAACTCCCATAATCATATGAGCCCATTTTAAAAAATGAATTTCCTGGGGCCCCGGGAGATAGCATGGAGGTAAGGCATTTGCCTTTCATGCAAAAGGTCATCGGTTCTAATCCTGGTGCCCCATATGGTCCCCTGTGCCTGCCAGGAGAAATTTCTGAGCATGGAGCCAGGAGTAACCCCTGAGCACTGCTGGGTGTGACCCAAAAACCTTAAAAAAATGAATTTCCTATCTTTAGACATATTCTCTTGATTTAGTTTCTCTGGAGCATCCTGACTAATGCTGAGGTCCTTTTGTCCATATCCAAAGTTATTTCTTTTTTCTTTCTATCTCATGTAAGATTGAGGGAACAAATGGCTACAATTATGTTTGAAAAAAATCTAAAAGCATACAAAAAATCTCTTTAAGGGAATCATCATTATAATAGAAATAACAACTCAAAGAATTTCTATTTTCCAGTACTTTTTCCACATAAGTGGTACTTAGAAGCATGCAATTAATAGAATGATTTAAGAAGACTATTTGGGCTGTTACGTTGGCAGCTTGTTGTTAAGAGTTGAGGATGGGTTACTTTTAGACTTTGTACCTTTTTTGAATTATTTTTTGTTGATTTCAGGAATACCTTAGATATACTGGAAGATTTAATTTCAGAACATTTGAAAGAAAGTGTCAGTATAGAGACACACAAACATTTTGGCTTCCCTGTGTGTGTACATATATGTATATGCTGATAAACATATATAATTTTACAATGTACTGTAGTTTATTAAGTCTGTAATATAATTGACCCATTAAAAAGTATATATTAAAATAAAATACAATTCTAATTGCAAATGATAATTAGGGGCCAGAGCAGTGGCACAAATGGGAGGGTGTTTGCCTTGCATGTGCTAACCTAGGACGGATTGCAGTTCAATCTTCTAGTGTTCCATATAGACCCCCAAGCCAGGAGCAATTTCTGAGCACATAGCCAGGAGTAACCCCTGAGTGTCACCAGGTATGGACAAAACCAAAACCAAACAAACAAACAAAAAAGACCAAATGTTAATTATAATCAGAAAGTTGTAAGTTTATGTTGTAATATTTATGTAATATTTATGCTGGTACATAAATGGATGCATTGTTGATGTCTGTTAACTGATTTGTCTAGTGGTTATTGGAGGTTGGGGTAAGTTTGGAGCATTTTTAGATAATAATGAAATTTGTCATGTCAGTTGACATATTCTTTAATGAAATATTTTTCAACAACATTCAATGTTCTCAGATAGCATTTTATCAATGTTATAACTTCCAAGATTCACATTAAATCCCACTTCATCTTTTTTTTTTGGGGGGGTCACACCCGGCAGTGCTCAGGAGTTACTCCTGGCTCCATGCTCAGAAATTGCTCCTGGCAGGCACGGGGGACCATATGGGGCACCAGGATTCGAACCGATGACCTTTAGCATGAAAGGCAAACGCCTTACCTCCATGCTATCTCCTGGGCCCCGTACTTCTTCTTTATCATCTAAATTTCTGTAGTATTATAAATTTTTATTATTTTAACAATGTTCACAAAATCTATGCAAAAGTAGTAACTACTAGATTTTCTTATAGTTTATTTGAATTTGACCATATAAGAGAGCTTACTTAGATAGGATAGATTGGAGTCATTGTAATGACTTTGTATGGAAAGAAAAAGTCACTATGGTCAGTATAACCTGTTTTCAGCTTGCACATGAATGTTTCTACTATGGATTTTAGCAGAGTATATTATAAACAAAAGAATACATGAATAAATTGTAATATGTAAATATTCTATAGATTAACATTGAAGGAACATTTTACAATAGAAAGAAAATAATGGCTTACCTTTATCTGTGAAACAGCCTATCAAGAATAAAGAATACTGGGGGCTGGAGCCATAGCACAGCATGTAGGGCATTTGTTTTGCACATGGTCAACCTGGGTTTGATCCTCAGTATCCCATATGGTCTCTATGATCGTCAGGAATAATCCCTGAGCACAGAACTAGGAGTAACCCCTGAGCACTGTCAGGTGTGGCCCAGAAAAAACTGCAACAAAAATAGTGAAGGACAGGGACTGGATCAATAGCAAAGTGGTAAGGTGTTGCTTGCACGCAGCCAAACCAGGATGGACCCTAGTTCAATTCCTGGCATCCCATATGGTCCCCTGAGCCAGGAACGATTTCTGAGAGCAGAGCCAGGAGTAACCCCTGAGTGTCACTGGGTGTGACCCCCACACAAATGAACAATCATACAAAAAGAGTGAAGGACAATTTGTAGGAATCAGCTCTAATTTTGCAGTCCTGCCAACTCTTTACTATCCCTAAGTAGATGATCTATTTTCAGGTTCTCTGCAGTTTCATGAACTGTGCTATTCTCTCATGGGCAGAAGGGAATTGCAGTCTCAGGCATACACAGGTTAAGTATCTATGTGTACCAAAGTGCTTCTAAGGGCTTTTCTCATTGATTTTGAGACTATTTATAGTTTTATAATGTTTTCACCTTTAAATCAGCTACCATGTACAATCAAGATAGGGAAAAGGATCACCGCAGGCAAACGAATATGTTCTTGAATAACTAACTCTGAGATGGTAGACTTTTGGCATAATAGCTAAGAAGTCCAAACTAAATTTTGATGACACCTGTAGGTCCCATTTTAAAAACCCAAGAGTTCATATATTGCCATTATGTTTTTTGTTCATTTCACATGACATTTAAATGATTCCTTAAATTATACTAAATGATTATGTAGTCATTTGTAAAGTGATATTTTTTTGGGAAACAACTTTTTTTTTAAGCTAAACAAAACTTTAATCCATCTATTCTAAGCTCTCCTCTACTTTAAACCAGTCAACTCTAAACTGACTGGTCAGGGTCATCTCTTGCAAAAGATGAATGCCACCCAAGGTCATAAGACAGTGTATATAGGGAGGGGATTTAGAGAGGTTCTAGCTTCTGATGATCTTTAAAACATTTGGCTATTGTTTAGGGCACCTTTCTATTGCTCTCTCCTGTTTTTTCCAGATAGGCTACTTAGTGTGGCCAGGTAGTTTGGGGTGGTATTAATGGAAACAGTCTTGAGAAAGTCTAACAATGTGGTTTACAACATGTGGTTCTTACAAAATGACGTCCCTCCTCATTCAGAACAAGAAGAAGCCGTATATGTGGTCCTACACAAAATGGTGTCCCTCCTCATTCAGAACTTATGGCCCCACATTCCCTCCTCTTCTTATGGACCTGTGTCAAATCCTTGACTCTCCTTGAGGTTCCTTGTCCCCATCCCTGCTTATGGGCATATACTGGGGCCTTTGCTCAAGTATATTAATTGTACCTGTGCGTGCCTGAATAAAGTGGGTGAGGAAATTAATTATGCTAGGACCTATTAAGAGCATCACACACACACACATACACACACACACAAAATTAACAGCGGCCTAGCCAGGGCAGTTATACAGAGTATTGAGTGAAACACTGTTCATACCAGGAGGCAGAATCGTTCAGCTTCTGCAAACTTGCCTTCAC
This sequence comes from Crocidura indochinensis, assembly GCA_004027635.1. Lineage (NCBI taxonomy): Eukaryota > Metazoa > Chordata > Mammalia > Eulipotyphla > Soricidae > Crocidura > Crocidura indochinensis. The sequence goes on from PVKC010007314.1 coordinate 23,445, forward strand.
CTGCTTCAACATCCCCTAGATGACATCCTATAAGTTCTTCTTGGGCCATACACAGTTCACTTTGTTATAAGAAACTTAGGTCCAAACCCTTCCTGTTCTTCAGGGCCACTTCTGTTAAGGAGTCCAAAGAGTGCTCTAGATGTATGCACAATCAACAATCTTTGGCAATTTCTGGGGAACTCTGATCCTAGGCTTTCTTCTACCCCATACTTGATGGTGGGGCTGACACTGGGACATTAAGGCAGTGTTGAACTGCTGGCTAGCTCCTCGTTATTGCCTTAACTGATACTTCCCTACTGGCAAGTAAGTCTGGGCACGTGTCCTACTGTCTACATGTCTTATATGTCCTACTGATCCTATTTGAACCAAGGCAACTCTGATTTTCTGCAAAGTGAACAGCACTTTCAAACTCTACCTGAGACCTCCAGCCTTAGTCTCTGGTTTTGGCTCTCTCTGTGCTGCCAGATGGCTTCCCTGACACATTCCTTTATACGCTGCAGTGAAAGTTTGCCTTTCCCCCACATTTTGGGGGTTCATTTCTGTACAAGCATAAAATAAGACTGCTTTCAAGGAAACTTCCCCATCCTGGAACCCTCCCCTATGGGGTGGTACCCACTTCTTTTCTTAACACTTACACCTTAGTAGTGGTAGATCTTGTGCAGCATAATTGGAAACCTCAAACAAATCCATAAATCAAAGTTTAGGGGAGGAATTCCCTAGGTGACCATTTTACCCACAAACCTTCCATCCATAGTCTGCATAAGAGTCCAAGTTAGCTCATAAACAAATCAAGTGTTCATTCTCGTCTGTCTCCCCACAGTCACCACCACCAGTAGGAGCATCAGGATGATCTGCACTCTGTCCTGGTCCTGGGAGCTGAGTCAGCTGAATCTGCAGGGGTTCCTTTTCACTAAGGCTGTGACTCTCCACCACGAGGAACAAGGAGATTCTTGCATCTTCTTCAGCACTGCAAGTTACACAGCTATTGGGGTGGAGAGAACAACATAGAACTCTAGAATTTGTTGCCTAAAGAGACAACTTAATGTCCTTGCCTTTTCTGCACTGGGTCAGATAGAAATGCCTCCCACACCTGATGCTAATTCTTTTACCATTAACATTAACAAGGGAACCACAATCATTGCTTCTTTTTCCCTTCGACCACCTATCCTCTTTAAATGTTAGTGTCTGGTTCATTAATTACACTTATCCCAACCTCTGAGGTAGATAGACATAGTGTAATTTCCAATTGATTTCAATGACCCTAACTAGTTGAGATCCTGTGGCTCCTCTTGCCTTTATTTCTCTGGCAGCTTTCCTGTTTCACATTTTCCCAAGAGATTTCATCAGCTTAGAAGTCATTAAAGGGGAGTATGGGTAAAGGTCCATCTTCTGTAACTTCTTTAAGCTGCAAAGGACTGTAGGCTCTATCTAAAAGTAGGGGTGAAATATCATGTTACCTTGCCTCTTAAAGAGGTTCCAAACGATTGACTGGCTCAGTTCTGCAGTTACTAACATCTGAAAAGAACAATTAATTAGACAGAAGAATATTACTTAAACTGATAAGGGTTCTGGAGCAGTAAATGGTCCTCTCAATCCTTGGGAGGACAGAACACTAGAAGATACTCCCTCTAGGATGATGACACAGAAGCTAAGCAACAGAAACCAAAGCATTATAGCATTATACCTGTTTCCTGAGTATTTTTGGCATCTGTGTGAGGTCATGCTGTCAGTCTTTCCAGGATCTGCTCCCTAGTGTTACAGGTATTGCCTGGAGAGGAGACCCAGAAATCCCACTAGGTTTAGTAACAGTTTATAAAACATAGCTCTGAGCTCTGAGTAACTTCTCCTACTGTCATATTCAGCATAAGTTAACCCTGGTGAAGTTTTGGCTTCCACTATTCTAGCCAGACTAGTGATTTCATGTAAAGCTTTCAGTTTTTTCTGACCAGTATATTACAACCAGTAAGTATACTTTTATTTGGATTACCCAAGAGTAATGGGCTTTAAGTTAAACTTGCTAGAATGCATTTAATTCAGTCAGCTACAGAAAAATAGTTTTTCTCTTCACCTTCACATTGAACCTTGCCAGATGACTGAATAAACTTAATTTGTTCTTTTGCATAAACCCAACAAGACTGAAATAATCTTTATTTGGGGCACCCCATTATTTATAGAATATTCCTGGGGATTGGTCAAGGACTGTGCAGGTAATTTACCAATAAAGGCATTAATACTTTACCTGTCACAACAGGGTTTCCCAGGCTTGGCCAGTGTAAAGCTGTGACAGTCAAGTAAACATAATGAGCCAAAGGTGGCCTAAGGCCTCTCACCCTCTGTAGAAGAGTCCTGAAAGGAGTCTGTCCTATCCCTTTACTGGCTTGAGAGAGATTCTGATCTACAGAATTTTTCTAGGTGCTGAGAATAGGACCCAAACTGTGGCTAGTCAGTGCAGATCTGGACATTCCTAGACAATTTCGCTTTCCATGGACCAATATACCTCTATGATCTCCCTGAGGTTAACAGAGTACTTGTAACAGTACTGGACCTGCTTGACACTTAACCTTACCCCTTTCAACTCTGGGAACAACATTTTTGAGCTAGAATTCATTTGCCACACAGTTAACCTACTAAAGGGGAAAATGTGCAATAAAATTTTTAGCATATTCAAAGGGTTACACACCTCACCATTTAATATTTATATTAAATTTATATTTATATTTTATCACCCTAATGTAAACTACATCCCACTAATAGTCAGTCCTACCCTGCCCAGTTTTTGAGTCCTATTAATCATAGGCCAATACTCATCTATTTTGTTTTTTTGAATTTGCCTATCCTTGATATTGCATATAAATGCAATCATACATTGTATTATATGTTGTTTAGTTTTTTTCAGTTAGCATAATGTTTTTTATTTTTATTTTTTTATTATTAATTTTTATTTTGACTATATTGACTTACATATCTTTCACAGTAATATTTTAGACACATATTAACATTGAATCAGGGGTGTACCCATCACCCAATTTGTCCTCCCCCATCCCTGTTCCCTTCCTGCAAGCCATATCGCATAATGTTTTTAAGATTTATCCATGTTGTAGCATTTCTTTGTACTTGAAATTATTGCTTTATGATGTTCCATGACATGAATATTTATATCACGAGTCATCTATTCATAGGTTGATATACAATTGTATTGGTCCCACTTTTTACTATTTGAGAACTATTGCTATCAACATTTCTGTACAACTTTTTGGGAGAAATCTGATTTATCTTAGATAACTATAAATAGAACTAAAAATTCATATAGTAAACCTTGTTTTGTTTTTTGGGCCACATCCAGCAGCACCCCAAAGTTATTCATGACTCTACACTCAGAAATTACTCTTGGCAGACTTGGGGGCATAAGGGATGCCAAGAATCAAACCTGGGTTGGTCACATGCAAGAGAAAGTCCTACACACTGTGCTATCATTTCAGACCCTACATATAGCAACTCTTCTTTTCAAGTGATACAAAACTGTTCTCCAATGTGTGTATTAAATTGTTAAGAATGAAAGCATTCTGGGGCTGGAGTGATAGTATGGAGGTAAGGTGTTTGCCTTTCATGCAGAGGTCATTGGTTCAAATCCCGGTATCCCATATGGTCCCCCGAACCTGCCGGGAGTGATTTCTGAGCATGGAGCCAGGAGTAACCCCTGAGTACTGCTGAATGTGACCCCACCCCCAATGAAAAGAATGTAAGCATCTATTCCCTCTTAAAAGTGCTCAGTAACATATATTTGATAGGTTCTTTGTTGTCATATATATGCATACACTTTGCATATATATTTGTCACCTCAACTATATTTTGACAATATTGATGGGCCTGGGATTTACCTCAGTGGTAGCATACCTGCCTTGTCAAGATGATGCCCAAAGTTCAAGTTCAATCCCGAGAATCCCATTGCCAATAGGATCATCACCACTGCTAATTGTGATCCCAGGAAGCTGTAACCAAAGTGTCTAAACTCTGGGGCATAAAGCAGAGTAAGGGAGCAAACAACTCTGTATGTATGAATTCTTGGGAGCACCACATCAGTGAGAGCAACAGAAGTAAGGGAAAAGGGGAAAAAAGAGAAAACATTATAGTGACAACATTACTATTTTTCCCCAGAGTTAAAATTTTAGAAAACTTTTATTTTTGGAAGGGGCTATATAAAGTGTAGTTAGTCTTCAAAATTTGCTATTAATTTGCTTTGCTTTCTTCCTAGTTTCTAGAGTCACATCTTTCAAAGTTCTGGCGATCCAATAAGATTCATGCAGTATGGATTTCCTTGAGTCTCTGTTACAGATGACTGTTTCCCCCAGAGAGGGACAGTGCTAAGATCCTAGTGTGAACTCTTTCAAGGAAGGCATCTCAGTGCGATTTTAATTTTAAAAGATTAAACTTGAAAAAAGAACTTGAAAAAAGAAGGCACGCAGTAATGTGAGACTTTTGTTCTCAACTTAGTTTGTGGATTAGTAAAAGAACAGCATATGCTTCTGTGGTGACTTTATTTCAAGGTTGAATAGCGATAAAGAACTTGAAAGTTTAATTATTGTCTTAAGAAGCTTCGGAGACACAATCAAAACAGTCTACTTACTTCTCTTTAACCTTTGATTTTTGCCTCGGGAGCACATCTGTGACCTACCAACTTTTAGTTCTGATTGAACTTTGCATTCCGGGAAACAGAATCTGCTGATTTTATCTACTCTGGCTCTACTTCTGCTTTACATGCTTTACTCCATGTAAGTTATCTTTAAAAGTCTTCCAACTGGTTCCCACCTGACTCCCACACTACACCTTACACTTAGTTCTTTCTACCTTGCTCAGAATTCCAGACATAGTTCCTTTCGGTTGGTGATCCAGAAAGCTCCTTCTACCCAGGACTGCCCCTTTCTGATGCTCCCCTTTGCTAGGAAAAATTTCATATTCTTTCTGTCCTTCAGGATTCTATTTATATGTAGCCTTCTTTGAAATCTGGTAATAGTGGGTGCAAGGGAGCAATCTGTCTGGCTCCTCTTGGTTCTACTATGGTGGTAATTGATCAAATTAATACTGGATTGACATGAGAAAAATGTTAGCCCATCCTCCATTCTTCCTGTAACCTTACCTGCTAATAAGACCTGCCCCATTCTGGGAGGGGTCTTTAGTAGGTAACAAAAGGTTTGGCCTGAAGGGCAGTAGGGGATTGATGAGAGAATTTGGAGGATGGATTGAGAGAGAAGCATGAAGAGGAGAGATGACTGAGAGACAAGGTACAATGCAGGGCTGAGTAGGGATCCAGCGTAAAAGGTTATGATAGGCCACGCACATATTGGCCAGAGTATTGGATAAAAATGATATCTCCTGAAATCTGTCTGTGGATTTCCTTGCTGCTGCCCTGAAACCTCAGACCTGCCAGCTGGAGGGAGTTGGAGACAAAGTGGTCTTGGACTGGAGGAGAAAGGCCTCTCATCCCTCCATCACCATCCATCACCACCCACGACCATCCGGGTCCCATTCAAGAGCTTTTATTCTACAAAAAATAAAACTGTCTAATAATAGTAGATATATTACCAGTGTATAGGGCTTTTGTTTTGTTTTTGGATCACACCCAGTGGTGCTAAGGTTACATGGAATCTGGGTCAGCCACATACAAGGGAAATACCCTACCAGCTATACCATAATTCCTAAAAAAAAAAAAAAAAGGTTTTGGTGAATTTTTTGAGATTTGAGATTCTACTTTTTGGGTAGATTTATGTTTTGAGATATGATGTTATAGGTACAAATATAAGTTTTCTTTTCTCCAAGTGATTGTCTCTTACAAAAAGACAGTCTTAAATATTCACCCCAATATCTGAATACCTCCTACTTATTCCTAAAAACTCTTATTATATGGCAACAATTTTTTTCTCCTCTATATAATTTTTTCTTCTGTTAAGTTGTTGGTTCTTCATTACTTTTATTTTATTTGGGTGGTGGTAGAGGAGGAGTTGGGCCACACCCTGCGGGCACTCAGAGTTTACTCCTAGCTCTGCACTCAGAAATCACTCCTGGCAGTCTCAGCGGACCTTTTTGGAATGCCTGGAATCAAACCTGGGTCTAGCCCAGGTCAACCGTGTGCAAGACAAACACCCTGCCACTGTGCTATCACTTTAGTCCCTCTT
>PVKC010007315.1:0-24259 GCA_004027635.1 Crocidura indochinensis
GTTTTTTTGAACAAGTGCCACCAGTCCATTTTTCCTCCCTGTCATCGATGGTGCTCCATTGGTTATTATTCCCACAAACCTCTTCCATGGCAAGCTTGGATTCTCAATGGTATTACACAGATGCCGAAATATCTCATTAGCGGTGGTCTGGCCATGCATTGGAATTATTGTGAGCAGCTCCTCTGTCAGTTCAAAATTGCAATCAACACCATGGACATAAATTGTGAGCTGTGCAGTGTCTGTTATATCTGTGCCCTCGTCAAGAGCAACTGAGCATGCATCAAAACATTTGGCTTTCTCACACAGTTGATGATAAATGTCACTTGACATGTCAGAAATGTGCTCTGCCACAGTGTTGGCAGAAAGGCTGATTTTACTAAACTGACCTTTCTTTTCCAGACAGATAATACTTGCAGCCTGTAACATGCATTTTTTTTTAACAAACTCTCCTTCTGTGAATGGTTTCTCTGCCTTAGCAATCATCTCACTAACCATGTAACTAGCTTCGACTGATGCGACATTCTCTTTGGTTGCTTTCTTGAAGAAATCTTGCTGCCTCATTAAACATGCTTTAAGACTGGCAATCCGCTTAGCTCTCTCATTTCCTTGATATTTTGCACACTCCTCAGCATGTTTAGTTGAATAATGGCGTTTCAAGTTGTATTCCTTATGCACTGCAACTTTTTCTGAGCAAATAAGACATGTGGGGATGCCCCTGTGCTCAGCAAAGAAATACTGCATCTCCCACTTTTCCTGAAATGCCTGTGCTCATCATCAATCTTTCTCTTCACTGCAGGATTTGATGAAGTCTGATGAAGGTATGACAAAATCTAATTCTATAATAAACTTCTCTCCCTTCTCTCCCTTAAGTCTCTGATAATGCAAGGGACAGCGGAAAGGAGCAGCAGAAATGACATCTGCACTAGGTGCAAAGTATTCGTGATTATTCGCTGACCGAATATTCGCAATAAAAAATTTCACTAGTAAGAAAGAAATCGCAAAAAATCGCATTAAACATTTGCATACCCCGAACAGAACTGCTTGGGGTATGCAAATGTTTAATGCAATTTTTTCTTACTAATGCAATTTTTATTGCGATTATTCGGTAAGCGAATGATAGCGAATATTGGATATTTGAAGGCTGGCCGCAAGCCACAAAATACAGTATGGAGGACCGCAAACGACCCACGGGCCACAAGTTTGAGATCCCTGCTCTAACCCTTCATTACAATCCTGTACCTACATCTTTGTGAGATACTACAATACTACAGTTAACTCAGATTAGCTGCAAAATATTTTGGATGTATACTGAAACAACCACAATATGCAACACCAAAAATGTGTAACTAATTTTAGTGTAGCTAAAAGTGTAACTAAAATACCAACACCAATACAGAATTTTTTTTCTTTTTCTTTTTTTTAGGAAGAGAAGAGGGGGGAAGGAGAAGAGGAGGAGGGAGGGGAGGAAAAAGTTAAGAGGAGGAAGGAAGAGAAGAAGAGGGAAGGAGGAGGGGAGGGGGAGAAGTAGAGGAGGACGAGAAAGGAGGAAAGGAGAAGAAGAGGCGGAGGAGAGGAAGAGAGCAGAGAGGAGAGAGAGAGGAGGAAGGACCAGAAATTTTAATGTAAATGAAATTCCAAAAATTTCTAAAAATGTAAGTCAATGAAGATAATTTTAGAAAGGAAAGCAGATTTAAAAAATATACTGGAATGGCATTGATAAACAGGATAAATATTAATTATAAGAGAAATTAATCTAGATTTGATCATATTAATTTTGTATTGAAAATTAATATATTAATTATAATGAAACATAAAAGAATGTGAAAAGCTATTATATGCACATGCAATACATACTCACTTTGGTTTTCCAAAATAATAATATTGGGCTAGTAGTCTTTATTCACTTTTTTTGTTTGTTTGTTTTGGGGTCACACCCGGCAGCACTCAGGGGCTACTCCTGGCTCTACACTGAGAAATCTCCTCAGACGGGCTCTGGGGACCATACGGGATGCTGGAATTCAAACCAATGTCCTTCTGCATGCAAGGCAAAGGCCTTATCTCAGTGCTATCTCTCCAGCCCCTCTTTCACTTTCTATAGAACTTTTCTCACCTTCAGAATTTGCTCTAAGTCAGGACATCCTAAGAAAATTCTATATATTAAATCTTTCCAAGTTAAATCCCCCTTTTCCTTTCCCCACCTCAGATTTATATATCTCTACTCACACATTTCATATAGGAGTTTTATCCATAATTTGTTTTAGTTTCTTGATTCTGGTATGACACCTGCATGACAATTTCTTGCTACAACCAGGTTCCAAATTTAGACTCGCTGATTACTACTTAGAGAACAATTACACAATCTATATTTATATTGCTATATACCTGTATAAATATCATCTATAAAGAAAAAGATAGAAGACTTCAGCAATTCAGGTATTGGTATGCATCCTTTAAATACATTTTTGCTTCGCTACTATTTTTTCTTCTTTCATCTACTCATGCACACTATACGGTTCACAAAAAGATAGTCTGAAATCTCTTATTTTAACTGTTCAGTTTTGTCAAGAAATGACTAGAATCTACTAATAAACCTGATGCTCAGTCACTCCATAGGAAATAGATTGCTCTTGAAGCAATGGTCACTGTCAAAAATCGCTGTCCAGGGCCCCGGGAGATAGCATGGAGGTAAGGCGTTTGCCTTTCATGCAAAAGGTCATTGGTTCGAAACCCGGTGCCCCATATGGTCCCCCGTGCCTGCCAGGAGCAATTTCTGAGCATGGAGCCAGGAGTAACCCCTGAGCACTGCCGGGTGTGACCCCCCCCCCAAAAAAAATCACTGTCCAGGGGGAAGAGTTTGTAATTAGAGTAAAATCTGTTTGCATTGAGGAGATGGTGTTTGTCAAGAAAAAAAAGAGTAACTGACTATTGATTAATTCAGACACCAGAAGAGATCCTAGATTTTTGGCTCCTAGAGTTTATATATGCAGTCTTTCCATTTCCAAGCTCAGTCTGACTGACCATACACTCAGAAAAATTTAGTACCATTGTTTTTCAGACAGTTTTTTTAAAAGAAAAAAAGAAACCTGCCAGCTTATAAAATGTGTTAAAGACATTTACATCAATCTATAAAACACAGGACATCAGACATCTAAGGTATAGTCTTCAGTTTTTGTTGAATCCAGCAATTCTTTCATTCGTTTTTCCTTTTTTCTATATGCTGCTTTGCACCTATTTTAAATTTCCACAATTCTGTTCACCTTTCCCCCACTCTCTGTCCTGCTTATATTACCACTTCATGTCTCCTGTCTCTGGAATTCACAACCAAAACTGTCTCCCCCTAATAACACAGTTTCAGGTTATGTCTTACACATAACATACCTATTTTAATGATAAAATTTATAACTTCAAAACAGGTTGTTGAAGGGATAGTACAGTGGTTAGGGTTCTTGCCTTGCATGTGAAAAAAAAAAAGCCCTCCAAGACATTTTTTTACTTTCTAACTTCATCTGGCTATTGATTTCATTTTTATTGCAATTGTTTCAATCTAAGGACTTCCAAAAATTCCCTCACATTGATGCTTTTCTATGCTTTAGATTTGCACTATTTTCTAATTGTGTAAAATATTACCAAAAAAAAAAAACATTCTGGCTTAAAGTATCAGATTATTTAATTTGAAATTTGCTAAGCATTCAATGGGAGATGGGTTAGATATAACCACTGGTTTAAAATTCATTCACAAGATTGCTTATTCAGTACTTAATGCTGATTGGTTAGTGCTGAGATATTTTTTTTTCATCCAGAATATCTGTATGACTTTTAGTCAGTCCCTTCATGACACCTAGACATACTCATAAGCTAGTTAATAAATTTCAAGCAAGAAATTTGGGCCTGGGGAGGGATAGAGGAGAGATTGATAAAATAAAATAAAAATTGTCAGAATCATAGTATTCTGATATATTACTCATATATTACCCAGTGACTGATAGCATTTGGTAGGTTGCTCACTTTTTTCTTGATCTATTTTGACCTTCTTTTGCTTGCCACCAATAACCACATGTTTCAGGGCAACAAATAAAACATAAAGAATTGGGGAAATGGAGGAGTCAAGAATGACACCCAAACGCCATGGCTGATAACTACAGGCAGAGGTAGAAGGCTGAAAGAGTGTAAAATAGACTTGTTTGAGAAAGAGGATCCGAATTACCTGTGGAACATAAAAGACTAGTACAATATGAGTTATTTTGGTTTCAACTGGGTTTCAAGACATTTTGGGGTCTAGCTAGGCAAATTACCAAACCACATGTAACTGCCCATAAATATTAGAGAAATTAAGAAAGAGCTAAGGATTAAATATGTGAAACACAAAAATCTCAAAGGAAGTTGATTTGCTCAAACCTTTAATTTTTCTCATGATCCATTAATTATATAAGTAACATATAAGTATATATGATTAATCATACATAATATCATGATAATATATTAATTATATCAGTAAAATATTATAATATGTGATACTGATATACTTAACATATATCTTAAATCCATTTATCTTTACAATTACAATGTTATAGGGAATAGGTTGAAATTAGAGAAATAAAATATATACAGTCACATGCCATTTAAAATTTTTTGTGCACTCCCATTTATCCTCCTTTTATTTTTCTGCTTTTTGGGCCACATACGGTGACGCTCGGGGGTTACTCCTGGACTATGCGCTCAGAAATTGCTCCTGGCTTGGGGGACCATATGGAATGCGGGAGGATCAAACCACGGACTGTCCTAGGTTAGTGCATGCAAGGCAAACGCCCTACCACTTACGCCACCACTCCGGCTCCTATCCTCCATATTTTAAGTGGATTTTTTACACAATTACAAAGTTGATTCTGATTGTGTCCAACACCCATCCCATCACCAGTGCACATTTCCTGCCACCAATGTCCCCAGTCTCCCTCCATGACCCATACTATGACAGACATGATTTTTCTTCTTTCTTGATCTGTCTCTGTTTCTCTACTTTTAGAGACTATGGTTTGCAATATTGTTACTGAAGGAGTATCACGCATATCACTTTACCTACCTTCAGCACCCAGTTCCTGTCTAGAGTGATCATTTCCAAATATCATTATCAATGATGGTCCCTTCTCTGCCCTAACTGCACTCCCCGGCAATTTTGTGCCAAGTTTCTTACATGAACCAATCCTTCTGGCCGTCATCTCTATCATATTTGGGTTTTACACTATCTTGAGTGGAATAATTTTAAATTTAGTATTTATTTGCACTTTTCTTAGTGAAGTTTATAGTGACTCCCCAATAACTGCACTAGTATGAAATTTATATGCTTGCATGACATCACACTTTAAAACAGTGGCTCTGACCATTCTTTTCTGGCTTTTTGTTTAGCTAATATAATACAGCACATTTGTTTATAAAGAATAATGTGTACACTACATCATTATTCATGCAAGCTTGATAAGTTTTTAAACTGGGAATTAAGTAATACATATATAATTAATATGATTTTTAAAAATTAATTTATATTTATGTTGAAAATGCTATAGGGAATAAGTTGAAATTAATAAAAAATAAAATTACTAGTCCATTGTCTCACAACTGATTAATGGCATAGGTGGGTATGATCTAAATAAAAGGCATTCTAGTGCTAAAATCTAGGATTCTCTGCTCTGTTTAAAGACCACTATGAGGGGCTGGAGTAATAGCACAGCAGCAGAGTTTTTGCTTTGCATGAAGTCAATCCACGGCAATTCTTGTCATCCCATATGGCCCCGCAAGCCTGCCAGGAGTGACAGGAGTAATCCTGAACGCTTACGAGTATGACCCCCAAAGGAAAAAATAAATAAATAAATACAATAAATACCACATGAACTACTTGATATTAACTGAATAATCTTAAATTCTTATCGAGTGGGGGCCGGGCTGTGGCGCTGGAGGTAAGGTGCTGCCTTGCCTGTGCTAACCTAGGACGAACCGCGATTCGATCCTCCAGTTCCCCATATGGTCTCCCGTACCTGCCAGAAGCAGCTTCTGAGCGAATAGCCAGGAGTAACCCCTGAGTGCCACTGGGTGTGGCCCAAAAACCAAAAAAAAAATTCTTATCTAGACATTATTCATATCAAAAGTTTTGTTTTCTTTCATTTAAGTAAAAGCATTTAAGCTAAACATTGGTTTTTATTTCATAAAATAGTCAAAGGCAATTTGCAGTATATGTCATGCATTTATGTAATAATTATGGTCATGTGTTCATAATGGTGATAAATTTGTAATTGTTATGTACAATCATATTATTTTATAAAGTTATATTTTTATCCTATATTAATTTTATGTATATATTTTTAATTTATTTCTTATTATTTATATCATTCATTAATTATATTGAGCCAAAGTGCTCATTACCCTTCACAAAGGTTATTAAATCATTTACAGATTGCAGATTTAATGCTACCAACCCACACAGCACCTGTTGATCTGAATATTGTAACTCAAAGACAAATCTTTGTTACTGTTCATTACTATTACCTTGTTTTATTTCTCTGTATACCACAAATGAGATCACCCAGTATTTGTCATTTTCCCTCAGACTAATTTTTCTTAACTTGATCATTTCAGCTTTCCATAAAGTTGCAGCAAACTTCATCTTTTTATAGCTGCATCGTATTCCATTGTACATAGATACCCTAACTACATTTTCCATTAATCAATTAGTAGAGCTGGGTTATGTCTGTATCTCAGCCATAGTACTAAGCACAAGAAAAATATCAAAGTGACATTACATAATATCACAAATTGTTTATGGCAAAATAAATATAGGGGTGGAGAGGAGATAGATCATATAGCAGGTAGGACATTTGTCCTGCATACAGCTGTCCCAGACTCAATTCCCAGAACTGTTTATAGTATCCTATATTACATCTGAGCACTGACAGGAATGAACTTTCCCAAATAACAATAAAACCAAAAAGAAAAGAAATGAATTAAGACTAAAATAAAAACACTCCAGTGAATGGGAGAAAATATTCATATACTATATGTCAATGAAAGAACTAAAATACAAGCTACATAAAACATTCACAAGGCTAAGCACAAAAAATTATCTTCCTTAAAATCTGGGGGAGGAGATGAACAACATACCCAAAGAGCACATATGTGTAGCCAGAAGGCATATGAAAAATAGTTTCCATTGTCACTTATTATCAGAGAACTGTAAATCAATTTGGCAATGAGATTATTACCTCCTACTGGTGAAAATGCATATGTCAAAATATGTGAACTAAGTGCCATTGGTGTGAATAAGTAAAAATATAGCCTTTCATTCACAGGTGGTGGGAATGTTCTAGAATTCATCGCCACTCTAAGCAGTCTGGCGTTCTTCAGAATCAAAGAATAGCATTTTTACATAACCCCAAAATTTCACTTCTTGACATTTATCTCCTGTAGAGTATTTTGTATTTATTTTATGTATTGTATTTATTTTGTATTTAGAAATAAAGAAGCTTGAAGGGGAGGTCAAAGGAGACGGTTGAACAGAGGTAGTTGACGGTGACAGTTGGAGAGAAAGGATAAAAGGGGGGAGGAGACAGACAAAAGGGCCGAGGCAGAAAGAGAGATTAGGAAAGATAGGGACAGAAGAGAGGACAGAGAAAAAGAGAGTGACAGGGAGACACAGAGAAAGAGAGACAGACAGAGAGGAGAAAGAGAGAGATCAAACGAGGGAGGATTAGGCTCTTTTGGCCAAACCTTTTGTCCCCCCAAACCTCTTTGAGTGAATCATTTATTGCGGACGATTATTGCCAAGGCCTCCCCGAGAATGGGAGTTGGTCACTCAATTTGGGAGATATTTGGGGACTCTGGATATATCAGCAGTGGACTCAACCACATTTTCACGCAACAATCTCCCAAATACAAAAACACTAACTCAAAAAGATGCAATCATCGATCAATATTTCATCATATTTTATGGCTGTACTCTCAATTCTGGAATGATTGTCAACTCCTCTAGAAGGTCTTCTTGAATTTCCTGATTTTAAAGCAAATACATTGATATAAATTTGGGATTTATTCATCAGTAGTTGATGCTGTCCTAGTCATTAAAATAAACAAAACAATGCCTGACACATTGTAAAGATTTTCTTCTTTTCATTTTCAGTAGTACAATGTATTTTCAGATTGACAATTTACAAAGTAATGAAATTTTATTTACTTATATTTTCACTCCTGGGGACAGAGATTTATAGCAAGATTCTGACACGAAGGAAACAATGCAACCTGTTAAAACTAAATGCTGGTGATTTTAAAACAGACACAACAGTGGCAGGTACATGTTTACTTTGGAGAAAATCCCTTGTCACTGTGACAGGAAAGAAGATGAGATTAAATGAAGTAAGAAGTCCTGGTAAATTTTATTCTTATCAACTCTATCATTGACAATAGTAGTTCAAAGGCCTCATTAAGTTCAGAGATGTGCATGCAACATAGGAAATACTAAATTATAAAAATATCCATCACTGAGTTCTCCCATTAAATACAAGTAAGGGAACTTTTCCATTCTTATGAGCTAAACAATTCTATAATCATACTTGGCATGTTAAAATGTATGAGAAAAATATTCCCATTAAAGATTTATTTTTTGAGTTATTTTTGCTTTTCTCGGTCAAAAATAGGGGCCTTTTCTAAGTTTTTTTTTCTCTTCATTTTTCTTTAATATTACATCTTCTTGTGTTTGAAAAGATTATGTATGTACCATTATGGCTACAACTTCGTTTTTCTTACTCTGTGATTAAATTATATTCCATGTATATATCAGTATCTTTAAAGATATGGTACATATATTCATATTTTATAAAGGTACATAATTAAAACATATGTATTTAAATGCAAACTATATAATCTACCATCCCCTGACCTCAATATCCTCCCAACACAAGTTCTATAATTTAATTTAATTTTTCTTAAACTTTAGATTGGAACAACACTAGTATATATGTAAACCATTTTCAAAGAGACTGCACATCATTTTCAATGTGAACAGGGCCAGTCAGTGAGTTTGACTGAAGTTCAATTTACTTCTCTGTAAAATTCAGCAATATAAGAACCTTCATGAGGTCTGCTAAGTATTAAAAAGATATTACTTTGGATGTGACTGAATACTTACCACCTGTATATTATGACTTATTCTTTCCTACGGTCCCTTTCTGGCAAAGATTACTTTCTAATAACTATTTGCTAAACTGGCTGAAACAAATAAACATTGCTGATGCATATTTGGGGATGATCTCTTAAGTGTTCAGGACTTACTCTTGATTGTAGGGACTATTCTTGGCAGTGATGGGAAACCATATGCAGTCCTGGGTCTCAGCCTCAGTCCACCGTATCCAAAATGCCATACCCAGCAAGATTTCTCTCCAGTCTCCTATTTACACTATTTTTAAATATTTTGAATAAAAAGAGACATATCTGAATTTTCTTATGGACAAAATAGGGATAACAAGAATATTCAACTTCTAGGATTATCTGCTTAAGGGATTCAGTGGGAAAGTTACATACAAATCCCTAAGAGGAAGAGATTAGATGATTAAACATTCAGTGACTATATCATTATTATTAACATTGAGCAAAAAGATTCACAAAGCAAACATTTGCCGGCAACAGGGACCTATATAGAAAATAATCTGTTGTTCTCATTACATAAAGCAAGTTACTTTTCTCAAGTGATCCTGTCCCAGAATACTGGATATTAATTTCTACTGACCATTTATTTGTTTGTTTTGTTATTGTCTCATAGGGCCACAACCCAGCAGCACTCAGGGGTTATTTCTGGCTCTGCACTTGAAAATCACTCTTTGTGGACTCAGGGAACTATATGGAATGCTGGGGATCGAACCTGGGTTGGCCACATGCAAGGCAAATGCCCTACCACTGTACAATTTATTTCTCCAGCCCTTTATTGACCATTTGGTCAGAAAATATACATAAACATATCTTTGTGTTCATTTTTTTCAATTTTGTAAAAATATTTTGTAAAATTTCCAAACAATATTTGTCAAGTGTCATCCCAATGAACTTGTAATAAAAATAAAAATTTCTTGATTAGAATTCAACCACAAACCAGGAGATGAAGCTCTTCATATGATTAATTTAATCCATTAGATATTATTTCTTGCATGATCTGAATGATTCTAAATCTACTAATTGATTCAGTGATAATAGTATGTGTTCATAGTCATCTTTCTTGCTATTTTCATCTTACATGTGGAAAATCAAGGCAAGTAAATGTACAGGGTAATACAAATATTAATTTTACTTGGATAGAAGTAATCTGAGTTTGGAGAGATCTTTGTTAGCAATTACAAAAATTATTTCTAGAAACTTTTTATTTTTAAGTACAGCTTTTTATTTTTGGCATCTGGGTCAATGACCCACAGCTTGTTTTATTGGATCCTAAGTACAGTTTTCAAGTAAAATAATAACTCTCTGGGACTGCAGAAGTGTACAGTAGATAGGGCATTTTTCTTTTGTACAATTCAGTAGGATCCCTAGCAACCTATAGGTTTACCCTTAGCCCACAGGAGTGATCCCTGAGTATAAAGTCAGGAGCAAACTCAGAGCACCTCTGGGGGTGTCCCAAAACAAATAAAAAAGTTAATTTTACTCTCTCATGATTTTTTGTGCAGATGAATGGTGGGGAAACAAAATTCAGGTTTGAGAACAAAATTTTATGTATTGTCTTCTTTGTAGAAACTCTATTATTTCACCTTTTGGACTGTAGGAAGATAACTTTCTAATTTTTTCTCTTGGAAAATAATTTTAATGGTTTCATAAGGAAGCTCAATTTCTACTTTTTGAAGAATATATGCATTGCTTTACAAAAAAAGCTGGACTATTTGATATTCCCACCATTAATGAATAGGAGTTCCTTTCCCCCTGCATCTGCACCAGCGCTAATTTAATTTAATAAAATAAAAAGGGACAAGAAAAAGGAGTAAAATGCCTGCTCAAAAGGCAGGTAGGGAATTAAGGCGTGAGAAGAAAACCAGGTTATGGAAAATGTTCAAGGGTGAATGTTGGTTTACATTGCAAGACTAAAAACTCAGTCATGAACGTCTTTGTAACCACAGTGGCTAAATTAAAAAAAAAAAGAAAAGAAAAGAAAGCAGCTTCATTTAGGTTGGAAAAGGAAAAATTGTTTAGCATCATACATCAAATAGATATACTAGATAAATTACATTAAGGATGTTTTATTCAAGGTACCATAAAGACTTAATCACTTGATGCTTTTGTCAGTAGGAAGAAAAACATGAGCACTCAAACGTTTTCCAGTGCTTTCTTGATTGGTCACCATAATTTCCATACTGTTTCCCCTTATTGGATAAGGCTCCCTCCCTCATTTCCTCCCTTCTTCCCATCCTTTTTCCTTTCTTTTAATCTTCCTTCCTCCCTCTCTTCATCCCTTCTCTGTTTTCCTTCTCCCTCTTTTCCTTCCTTCCTTTTATCCTTCCTCCCTTCTTTTCTTCTTCCCTTCCTTCCTTCCTCCCATGCTTCCTTTCTCCCTTCCTAACTTCCTCCCTTATTTTTTCCTTCCTCCTTCCACTATTCTTTCCTACCTTTCTTCCTCCCTCTCTTCCTCATTTCCTTCCTTCCTTCTTCCTTTCCTTCCTCATTTCCTTTCTCCCTTTTCTCCATTCCTTTCTCTTTTCCTCCCTTCCTTCCTCCCTTGCTCCCTCCCTTTCTCCCTTCCAAACTTCCTCCCTCCTTTATTCCCTTCCTCTTCCTCTATTCCTTCCTACCTTTCTTCCTCCTTCTCTTCCTCCTTTACTTCCTTTCTTCCTTCCTCCCGCCCATCCTTATTTCCTTCCTCCCTTTCTCCCTTTCTTTCTTCCTTCCTCCCACCCCATACCAAGTGCTACTCAGAGATGGTAACCATATCTGGACCAAGGGTAGTGCTGGGAGTAAAACAAGCATTTAACTTCCTACATGATCTATCTCTCTGCTTGTTGACTAAACTTTTTAATCTAATATCTGGAGTCATGTGGTGAGTTACTCGAACTTTCGAGTCTCTACCATAATACAGGAAGTATGCATGCTACTAGAGTGAAGATGGAGTAATGACTAAAGGAATTATGCATGGCTATTAATACATGTTTCCTAACTTTTTTAAAATCAATCTTTTTATTGCTTATTTTGTTGTTTGCAATGCCAGAAGAATCAAAGATTTTAATATAAATTTTTGCAATCCAATGATTTCCTGTGTTAAAAAATCTGGTCTATCAAGGAGAAAGGAACATTTCACCTGACAAGTTTGGGATAACCCCATTACTCCTTTGCGAGTGAAATGATGGTTTTATCAAATAAAAGGGACATCTTCACTTAAAAATCTACATTAGGTCATGTTTCCATTCAACCTTTTTTTTCTGGGTGACTTAAAAGGAGGAATCACTAGCTGGTTTTTAAATTAGGATAAAGACAAAGAACTTGGACAAGTATAAGAACTTCTTAGCCTCTGAGGCCTTCACTGTTTTTAATTTAAAATTGTCAGGTTTTAGAGCAATGGAAAAAGATAAAACAGAAAAAATATGTTTGCACTAATAAGTTGAGACAATTTCTGAATATCTGGATAACAGATAGAATGATCTGTTTTAATACATAATTATCCTTACTTTCCAATATAACTTATTCAAGCGTGATTTTTTTAGAATAGCAATTAGACCTCAAAATTATTTTAAATGTATATATTTATTTCATCATTACAGCATGATAGCTTTTGAAATTTGAATCAGAAATCTGAAATCTGATATTTATTTTAATATATATGAAATTCAGGGGCCAGAGAGATAGAACAGCACTAGGGCTTTTGTCTTGCACGCAGTGAACCAGCAAGAATGGTGATTCAAATTCCAGCATCCAAGATGGTCTCCTGTACCTGCCAGGAGCAATGTTTGAGTGCAAGCCAGCAGTAACCCCTGAGTGCTGCTGGATGTGACCCCAAAATCAAAATAAATAAAATAAAAATAAAACAAAATCCACTATATTCAATATTTGATGCTCATTGCTTGATATTGAGTTTATATGTCCGCCAACAAAAATTTAACAAGCATTATTGGATATTTAATTTAAAATACCCAGTTAAGCCATATTTTTAGATACTTAACTGATATTAAACAACTATTTCAGATCATCATATACAAAAGCTCAAGGTTTTAAAACTCTATTCTCTGATACGTAGAAAGAAACAAACATTTACTTACATAAACTATTAACTATTTTGAAAACAAAGCAAAACAAAAGTAGGAACCTATAGATGTCTAAATCTAACACATCCTAAACCTATACGGATCAATGACCAGTATCTCAAAATCAAGATATGTAAAACAATTTCCAAGGAGATATTAGGTATAAAAAGAATTTAGCAGTTGTTTTAAGGTACAACCTAAGCAAACAGTGCTTCTTATTAGGACTCAGAGAAGTAGAAGTTTTAACTAGAACATGGTACAAGAAATGTCTTCTATATTCAATTTTGAAGTCAATCATCTTTCCCTACTAACAGTCAAGAACAAGCACTTATATTTAATAACTGTCTTTGACATATTAAATTTCTCTGCTATAATTAGATGATTGATATGTTTAACTTCTACAATGGTGCAATATAGAATTTATTAAAATATTTTTGGAATATGCCCTTCTCCTGGTTGCTTCTTTCCCATCTTCTCATTCTTCCCTTATAATCACACCCATCTCCTTCCATTTAATGTCTCCTCACAGTCAAGTAGTTTTATATCTGTTTAAAGACTTTTTGTCCACAAGTATGGTTTAAGTGTGATTCTCTGACTTTATAACAATAAGTGATGATGACATATACCCAAACTTTAAGCATCTTGTTGTGACTAGGTGTTACTGGCTTAACAAGTTCTATAATAATTCAAATGCTTGGGAAATTTTTTCTCGCTTTAATAGCAATTGTTAGATTCTAAAAATAATGATCTCTTCTATATTTATATCATGAATGCCTCAGGATAAGAGCAAGTTATCTTCTAAATGCAGCCTACTGCTTACTAAAGACACTAGTTATTTGATGTTCTTATTTTTTTAGTATAGCTTTTCAAAATATACATTTCACATACTCTTACACAAAAAGGAATTAGATGTCAAAATAAAGTGATAAATGCAGATTGAACATATGGTGACTAAATTTAAAAAAATGGCTATTAACTTAATTCTAGAATGACACTCATATATATGTATATCTAATATATATTAAACAAAACCCACATTAAGAGTAAATTTTCCTTTTGTTTAAGTCAAGAATTGGTCTATTATTTTGAAGGTAAAGCAAATACAAAAATACAATCATGTTAGTTTTTGAAACTTTAGGTATTTAATCAAGAATGAACAAGAATTAAAGGAAGCAAACTCAAAAAGCTAAGAAAATATGCAACAAACATACACACATACATGGCACAGATTGGAATAATGAGGCATGTGTATTAACATAATTAATGTTGATTTATTCTGCAAATTAGAGGAGATATTGAAAACAAGTTGTTTATAAAGGATTAATTTGAAAAGACTATGGAATTATAATGAAGAAAAACAATAAAAAATATCTTGTGAGAATCATTGTGACTATAAATTAACGCCCATTGGGAGAACAATAATACATTACAAAAGAAAAGAGAAAAAGTGGGGAAGGGTGGGCCAGCAGCAGGAGACATTGGTGGGAGGAAATATGCACTGATGAAAGGATGGATACCGGGCAATGTATAACTGAAACTCAATCATGAAAAAACTTTGTTATAGTATCTCACGGTGATTTCATTCATTAAAAGTTTTTTAAGTTTAATTTAATTTAATTTTAAAATTAATGAAATAAAATTAATGTGGTTATTAAATTGTTGTGACTATGTGTTATTGGCTAAATAAAGAGAATTAAAATAGATGTAGAGAGGGCAAAACTGGAAAAATATATGCAAAATAAATGAGTGGGCACAGTGAAAATTTTAACATAAAATAATTCAAATTGCAGATTGTAAAGAAAAAAAGGAAATGAGGTGTTATATTTGCAAAAACATCTTAGAGATATTTCTAAAACTGATCAAAGATGAATATCATTGAATTAGTGTGATTTAAAGTTGAACTCAAGAAGGTAGATTATTACAATAAAGTTTACTTTAAAACAAGGAAAACTGAAAATGCTAAGAGTACCAAAGGACACATTTGTTTTCAAGGAAATATCAATAAGACTGTCAGCTGATTCAGAAATAAAATGATATAACACGTCTACAACTTACATTGTTTAAAGTCCTGAAAAGAAGTTTCTAACCTCATATTCCACAGGGAGAGAAAAAAAAATCATTAGTGGAAAATACAAGTAAACCATTTTTAGAAAAAGACAATTTCTCGTTAGTAGACACACCAAAAATTACTAAAAACTTCTCTGCAGACAGAAAGAAAATGATTTCAACATTAGAGAAATGCAAAAATTAAGGAAAAGGATAAATTGTAAATAGCAAAATTCACTACTGGAATTCTGGGAATATTAGTCAGGAACTGCCAGGAGACAAAGTAAAAATCTTATGATTACAACAGTGAAAATTTACCGTAATGATTTGTACACTTAGTTAAAAATAGCTAACCATTAAAAAGGTCGTCAAGGACTCTAAGGGATTCAAAGCAGGATTAAAAAAAAAGGGGGGGGGTGTATCTAAAGAAACTAAACAAACTGATGGACAAAATCCAGTTGTTATTCCTCATCTAAGCAGGAGTCAATATAAAGTGAGGATTTAAGAGTCATTCTGTTCCAATTTCTTTTCCATTTAACCTCAAAAACTGAGATGGAAATTTCTATCAAGAGACTCTGGTTACCATAAGGACTGTTTGCCTCACTGTGGAAAAGAGACATGATGTCACAGAGTCTAGAAAAATGGTATTTAGAAATGATCTATATTGACTAAATTACAGGAACAGGTTATAAATTTATAACATCAAACTAAGATGGAAAACATTGGCATATAAAAAACAATGCTACTTGTTCAGAAACAGTCACTGAATGAGGAGAGAGGGTTCTACCCCACGGTACCAGAGAAAGCACAAAGGGACCCTCAGAAATGGCTGCTCAAAGAGAAGGGTAAGGTCCAGCGAAGTAGTTAAATGGTTCAAAGATTGAGTCAAGTTTAGTACCCAAGTCTGTATCTTTCTGATCCTAGGTCTTTCATTATCACTATCATGCCCTTTATTGGTAAAAATTTTGCTCCAGAAGGCAAGTAGAAATATCCAGACTACAGAATTTGAGAATCAAAAAGCGAAGAGTGGATTGGATCTGGAACAATAACTTAATAGTTGATCTACTGGTGGTAAGTCCTCTGTAATTTAATAATGCATATATCATATTAAGTGAATATTAATTACAGCATAAAAATTGAGCATAAATTCAAAAGTTAATCTTAAAGTTTTTATCATATGTCCCAAATGGAGAATGCATTTCTTTTAGGTAGAATGTATTCAATCAAGTTGTTTAAGAGAATCTCTAAGGAAACTACTAGAGGAATAATAATTGACAGCAAGTCTAATAGGTTTAAATGGGGAGATGTTGAATGATAAAATGCAGTTAATTCAACAAGTAAATAAAAGAAAGATAATAGATACATATGTTGAATCAAAGAACAGTGGATAAAAATACAAAGAAAATAGTTTTATTATAGGTGTCATTATCTATCCGATTAGAAAAAAAAATTTTAAAATTGGAATAAAATATATAATTAAATATTGAAATAAGCTAATAAAGAAAAGAAATATGCTGTTAAATAATAACTAAAAGAAAGTCAGAAAAAACAATACAAATAGACAAAATTGGCATATTGCTAAGGACAAAGTGAATTTTTCTCAATACTAAAAAGGTAAATGTAATAGAAACAATATTTCATAATTCATTGAATTTTATATAACCATTAATAACAAGGATTTAAAATACTCCATAGGAAAAAGCTTTTGAGATTATAGCAGAATTGGAAAAATTATCATTAGAATTGAAAATTTGATCAAACCGCTATCTACTCAGAAAACAATAAAGGACAACAAAGCTCAGTAAGACACCATGATTAACACAATGTCCTAATTTTATTTCCAAAGCAGAACAGCAATAAATGCAGAAAACACTTTATATTTAAATGAACGTCACCAAAATTGACCAATTATGGTGCAATGAAGCAAGTTTCATCATTAATTCAGAGGATTTGGCAAGCATAGAGAATTTAAGCTAGTACTCAATAATAAAAGACAGCTAGAAAAATCCCCTAATACTTTGAAGTTAAGCCATATACATGCAAATAACCATGGTTATTTTAGAATTAATGATATATTTTTGAATAAATCATTTTAAAATGCTGCTTCTTAAAATGTGGGAGCAGATAAAGAAACATGTTTAGCTATAAATAAATTAGAAAATAAGAAAAGCTAAAATTAATTGTTATAATTATCCATCTCAAAAATCTACAGAACAGCTAATTAACCCCCACATATGAAAACAAATATAATTGTTATTATATCTTGCAAGCAAAAATGGAATGAAAGAAATGGAAATAAAAATGAGGAGGTCAAAAAACCTTAAAGGTGTTTCTTCATAAAAAGAAATAAATTATTAGCCCCTTCATAGGACCAACCAAATAAAAGATAAGAATGAAGAAAGCAATAAAATAATTTTAGAGATGGAAGAAAAAGTTATGGAATTTGCAAATGCAAAGAATATTATTGTTGCAAAAATTGTTGCATAAAACTTTTTTTATGCAAGATAATGCAAAGGAAATGGATATTTTATAAATTGAATAAAAGAAAGTTTAAAAATTGATCCAGGATTATGGCCAAGATCAACCATAATTTATAATTAAAACCTTCCCAATAAGACTCAGATGGCTCGATAATTAGTAAAACCAGCCTTTCCATTTATGATGAAGTAACACTTTTCAAGCTGTTCTCTGACATCAGTATTGTCTTGAAAATAAAATTTCAAAGAGCATTGTTAAGAAAAACAAATTATAGAACAGTTACAACATTCTAAACAAAGTGTCACCATTGAAACCTGAAGCTGTATAAAAAGACTTGAATAAACTGAGCAGCTCCAAGATTAATGATTGATTTAACATTAGACACTCAAGGCAACTTGCCACATTAGCAAGATAAAGGAGAAAAAAATGCATGTTCATTTTAGTAGCAACGTTAACAAAATAAGAATAGATGCAGACATATTTAATAATAGTGAATTCTATCCTAAACTATTCAACAATTATTGTTTAATTTTATTTTTTATAGTGCTTCGTTTCAAACCTAGGGTCTTACACAGATTACCTCTCAATTATATCCCTGTCTCTTGTGATAATTACATTGAAATGTCAATAATCAAAAGTTTATTGTTGAAAGAAAAGTATAAGAACTTCTACTACAATTGTTTTTATTGGACATAGAACTGATAAACAAGCTACTACAATAAAATAAGAAAAAACACAACTGAATGTATTGATATATAAAGAGAAGATATATATGCATATATGAGTCTGTTTCCTTTTTATTTTTATAATTAATTTATTTAAATACTGTGGTTATAAAATTGTTTTATTTTTGAGTTTTCTTTTCTCTTTTTTTAAAAAAAATAATGATTTTTATTTTAACCACAGTGGATTACAAATCTTTCAAAGTAATATTTTAGATACATAGTGATATTGACTCAGGGACATTTCCACCACCAATCTTGTACTCCCTCCATCCCTGTTCCCAGCATGCATCCCATATCCCCCTCCTTTGCTCCTGGACTGCTAGTACAAGTGGTCTCCTCTAGCCTGTTGTAGATTGGCTTTGAATTTGTTGTTTAAATCTGATTATTTTTTTATTTCTACTCAATGTTCATACAACTGTTTGGTTTTGATACCCTCCAATTTGTGAGGCAGAAGAAGATGGTTCAAGTTATGTGGTTCAGTTAAAAGGAAAGAAAAAAAGGGGGGGGTCAATAATCATACAAGAAAAAATGGGAGGAGTCCTTCTAGAGGCTATAAAAATAAATTTAAGAGAAGAAAGGGAAAAAGGAAGAAGAACAAAACAAGAATACAAAACAATCAAACAGAAATAAACCAAAAAGCACCACAGCAATAAAGACAAAAACTAAACAATAACTATGGTCCCAAGATAAAATCAAAACAAAGCACAAAAAACAACAACAAAAAAAACAAGAAAACAAGCAAAAACAACAATAACAAAAATTAATTTGTGCTTTTTTTTTTTTGCATAGGCACAGTAAATACTGGGGAGATTAGGAAGGGAATTCCCTTAGCCTAAGAGATAATAGGGTTTTTCCATCTTTGAAGTATACTGCCATGGGAATAACTACAAGCTCCGTACATGCTCTTGTTCTCTCCCCTAGGTCCTTTTATGATGTCTGGAAGCTTTCCACTCAGTAGTGGATGATAAAATCAAGCCTCTGTAACTAGAGATCTTGATATTTGCAAGGTCATAGGATGAAGCCTAGGATGGAGTCTTTCTTTATGGTTTTAGAAGTTCTGTTCCATCACTGTTTTAATCAGTCTTCTGTAGTTGGTGTTCTTAGTTTTTGCACCTATCCTAGGACAAGTTTTCGTCATGGAATGTACACCATCCTTTACCAGTTTATTTTCCCACCACCAATGTCAACAGTTTACCTCCCACGTACTTCGCACAAGCCCTGCCTGACTCTAGGGCAAGTATTTTACTTCTCTTTCTCTCTTTTTTCCTCTTGACTCTGGTTTGCATTAGTATTAATGAAGGGGGTACCATGCTAATAATTTTATCCTTCTTCAGCAGTTCTTCATCAGTTCAGACTATCATTGTCATAGTGAACCCTTCTCTATCCTAATTGCACTTACTGACCTTTGTGGAAAGCTTCCTACCATACACTGGTCTTCCTAGTCCTCATTTCTATTGTCTCTGGATATTATTACCATACTATCTTTTATTTTTCTTATATCCCACAAATGAGTCAGTTATTCTAAATCTATCCCTCTTCTTCTGACTCATTTCACTCAGAATAATAATCTCTATGTCCATTCATATATTAGCAAATTTCATGACTTCTTTATTTCCTAGCAGCTGCATAACATTCCATTCTGTAGATGGGCCAGAGTTTCTTAGCCATAGAGTTTGTGTTTCTTTGCGGGGGATGTTGCATTCTGAAAATATCAGGGACTATGCCTGGTTTTACACTCAGGAATTACTTTTAGTGGTGTCCTGGAGGACCATAGGTATGCCAGAAATCAAGAGTAGGTTGCCCTTTGCTCAGCAAATGACCTAACCCACTGTACTAAGTGAAAAAATTTACAGAGTTACTGAAAAATGACAATATTAACATTAAAATGTACTTCTAGTCACTATTAATAAAAGTAGAATTTGAAAATTATCTTTGCAAAAGAGTTTTTAATAAAATAACATTCTAACAACAAATCTCATTTAAGATTTGCACAAATTAAAGTTCAGAATACTGAATAAATTCAAAGACTTAATGGGTTGATAAATTCAGAATTGTAATTTTTTCCCAATTCAATCTACAGGTTCACTATAATCAATAGGGTAGGATTGTTGTCATCTTCTGAGAGCATTTTTTGCATCCATTTTCAGAAGTTGGA
Source organism: Crocidura indochinensis (assembly GCA_004027635.1). Lineage (NCBI taxonomy): Eukaryota > Metazoa > Chordata > Mammalia > Eulipotyphla > Soricidae > Crocidura > Crocidura indochinensis. Next base: position 20,646 of record PVKC010007315.1, read on the forward strand.
GAACTATTCAAATGTTAGACAAGTTGATTGTGTGTGTGAGAAAGAGAGAGTGAGAGAGAGATCATAAGCAATATTAATAGACTGTGGAGAGTTGAAGCTGTAATGTAGGTACCAATCCTAATTTCTGGTAGTGAAAAAGCTTCACTGGATTTTAATGATGCTCTGCTACACCCAGGAGATACAAAGTCAGATCAATTCCAGGAGGTCACTGAACAGACACACTAAGTGATTATTATAATACTTTGACATATAAAAATCATGCCCACTCAGGTCACAACAGTTTATAGTTACCATGACAATGCATTGAGGTGTAAAATATAATCAGGACCTCACTATGGGTATTCACACACGTTTAGGAGGAGAACGGGAAAGGTTTTAGAAAGGGAGGAAATCTGAACCCAGAAAATGAGGTGAAGCAAAGATATCTGCTCTTGGGACCTTCAAGTTCATTCATGTAGAGGTATCTTTTCAAGTTTTTCTTTTCATTATGGAGTTGTTCCATTTTACTCTCAGCAGGATGCCTGCCAGCTCTACCTTTCAAAATAGATAATTGTGTTAAATATTCTATGTTCTCTGTGAAATTGTTCTTGGAAAAGAATGGGGGTTGGGGAATGGAGAGCTGTATGTACCTTACCGCATGCCTCTCATGAAGAGGTCTTACAGGTGGCTAATGAGAAGAAGTAGAGAATGTGACATTCACACATAATTTTTTGGTTTTGGGGACACATACCTGTTAGCACTCAGGGATTACTCCTGACTTTGTGCTCAGATATTACACCTTTAAGAATCAAGGGACCATATGGGGATTCAAATTGGGGATTGAAACTGGGTTGGCTACATACAAGACAATGTCCTACCTCTGTGCTATCACTCCACATTTAAAATACTTTGAAAAAATACTTGTGTGTCTGTTATTAAAATACTGAATGCCTAAAACAGCTTTATTATAAACAACTTTTTAAAATCACAGATTTAATAAAATAGTAATTTCATTGGCACCGGTGCTTTTCTTTTCTCCCTCATTGACAGTATAGAACAGCATAGGAAACCCAATAACCAGTTGTCTGTGAACAGATTAAATTAGATTTCTTTTGAGGAGAGACCCCACCCAGCAGAGCTTTGGGCTTCCTCCTGGCTCTGTTCTCAGGGATCACACCTGGTGAATTTTGAGAACCATATTGAATATTGGGGAATGAAATTCAGATAGGCATGTGCAGGATAAACTCCCTGTCAGCTGTACAGCCTCTCCAGCTCAGTTTCATATTTATTTGAAACATGGTGCCTTCTTTTAAAATTTCATGTTTATGGGCTAGTATAGCATAAGGCACTTGCCTTGTATGTGGCCAACGTAGGTTTAATTCCCAGGAACCCATATGGTTCCCTGAGCACCAGTAGGAGTAGTTCCTAAGCACGGAGCCAGAAAAATCCCCTGAGCATCACCAATATGACTCCCCCACAAATAAAATTTTATATTTATTTCACAGCCTGTTACATAAAATAGGCATCCTTATTTGACTTAATATTAAATAATGTCTCATATTACTTAAAAGTGAAGAAAGCTATCTTTGAACATCTGTTCCAATACCTGGCCTACTTATATTCTTCCTGGTGTATACCCAGGTGTTTTGAGAAGCATAGTTATTAAGAAATATTTAAATGTTTTAATGGTAAAAGGCCAGAAAATTGTCCTTGGTCACAACTGATTTTTATTTGTTAAGAAACACACTTCTTGGGGCCCGGGAGATAGCATGGAGGTAAGGCGGTTACCTTTCATGCAAAAGGTCATCGGTTCGAATCCCGGTGCCCCATATGGTCCCCTGTGCCTGCCAGGAGCAATATCTGAGCATGGAGCCAGGAGTAACCCCTGAGCACTGCCGGGCGTGACCCAAAAACCACAAAAAAAAAAAAAAGAAAAAGAAAAAAAAAAAAGAAACACACTTCTTTAATAAGACACTGAGGTAGAAAGTCAATGGGCAGCCATCTTTTCCAAGGCCAGCACCGGGAATGGACAGAGGCAGTTTGGTAAGCACTGATTGCTTGAATCATAACTTTATTGTACTGGGCTTCTGTTATGCTTCCTTTTTTGAGGCTTGACACCAATTTAGATGCCTACCTTCTTGCTTAACGTCTTACAGTATTGTTTTCTGTCTATTCAACAATAGTCACTCTCAAAAACTATCAAAGTTTCTGTAAAAGTCAAGAATGTCAGACAAGATCTGACATGTTAGTTGCAAATGAAACCTGCCAGGAGTTGTTTGCCTTCCCAACAATCCATTTACTTATACATACTGTTGTCATTTAAAAAATACTGTTTAAAATCAGCCCACATGTAAAGCAATACTCTTTCTGAAAATGATTTCACTAAAGAGAACTTGGTGATTAATAAATCAAATAAATGTAAGCTTAGGGTCTTCTATCCTGGGACTCAGTTATAAGCAGCAGACAGGTTGTAATTTATCACTGTTCATCAGATGGTCCTGTTCGATCACTTTAATGGTGTTGTATATTTAGGGAAATAATATAATTTGGGTATCTTTTTCTCTTTATTTGTAAAGTGGATAATATAACATTTCCTAGTATGATTGCTCCCAAGATCAACTATAAAACATATTGGTGTAGCACATTTGGGTATGAAAAACAGGGGATGTAATAGATTGTTATGCTATCTGGCATAAGAGGTAGATTGGTCTGGGTTTAAATCCAGGATATACCTTTTTACTATTGGTGTGATCTCTAGGTATGATTCTTAAACTTGTCTCTAGGAAAAATAACCATGCACAGTGCATTAGTGTAGATGAAATTAGAGGATATCAGAATTAGTGAAGTCAGTCAGGAGGAAAATGATGGGTGCAGAATGTTCTCTCATATGGGGTTTAAAAATTCACAGCAAGGGTGTAACAAAAGGCCAAATGAATGACCATAAGAGAAAACATCCACACAATTGAGTTGAGTTGAAAGTGAGGGACCATGAGGCCCACTAGGGAGGGAGATGGGTACATTGGTGAAGCTTATGGTATTGGAATTATGTGCTCAAGAAACCATTATTAACAGTATTTTGCCTCATAGAATCTCAATTAAATAAAAGCAATTTAAGGCTCAATATTTTTATTTCTACTAGGTCAGTGGATAATTAAAGTGAATTCATAGTGTCAGTATAAAATATTAGCTACGTGCATAATTTTGTAGCTTTATTTGTCTGAATTTTGTGAATCTGCCTGCTGTTTAGTAGAATGTAAGTGGAATAATGCATTTTTTTCTATTATTGATTGTACATAATCAGGATTGTCCTAACATACTTGAGACTCACTTAGCAGCAAGTAAGAATGTGTACAACATCTCCCTCTGTCAATACAGCAGCAAGTTCTGAGTAATTAATTGTCACACAATGTAAAGTGCTCTGAGGAGCTGGTATGGGACTAAAGACACTTTGCATGAAATAAACCTTGACTATACAAATGAAAGAGAGAAAGATGAATATAGTGAGTGGACTTACAGAAGATAACGTGGAAAATTTGGTCTGACTTGTATAGTAAAGAATGCTCCTATGAAAAATAGAATGGCAAAGAATAGTGAAGAGTAGATAATTAGAAAGTATAAGGCAATAGTTTCATTTC
>PVKC010007316.1:0-29705 GCA_004027635.1 Crocidura indochinensis
ATTCTCTTTTTTTTGGTTTTTGGGCCACACCCGGTGACGCTCAGGGGTTACTCCTGGCTATTCGCTCAGGAGTCGCTCCTGGCAGGCACGGGGGACCATATGGGGAACCGGGGGATTGAACCGCGGTCCGTCCTAGGTTAGCGCAGGCACCTTATCTCCAGCGCCACAGCCCGGCCCCGGATTACCATATTTTAACTGGCATTTCATTGCTACGCATATTAAGGGCTATTGGTTAAAATTGATCTTTTCTTACACTTCTTGAATTTGTACTGCTTTTAATATTTTTTGCCTCTACAAACTAAATTGCATGTTTACAGATAAAAAGTTTTATTCTTAATGTGAACATTTGTGGGGCGTGTGCTTTGTTGATTATTCATTTACTAAGTAGAATGCAAAATTTTGTTGTATTCGATTTAATGTTACTGGCTCTGAAACAAAACTAAATATAGTTTTCAATCACTCTCTTGTACCAACTTTGAACTATAAGCAAGTTCCAAGACATGTATGTTCCTAATTTGCCTTATACTTAGATTTATACCAATATGAGATGATTATCATGAAGATTTAATGGGATTATTAACAAAGTTTTAAAAGTGCTTGGTGTGTGAAGCCACTTCCCCTTTATTTCTATAAATGTTTTTTGGGGGGTTGGCACACACTGTGAAGTTCAAGGGTTGCTCTTGGCTATGTGCTGAGAACCATATGGGACCCCGGGGGAATTGAACCACGGTCCATCCTAGGCTAGAGTGGGCAAGGCAAACGCCTTACCATTTGCACCACTGCTCTGGCCCCTATTTCTATATATTTTGTCTGATAGCTGAATCCTGGATTTAACTCTCTTTTCTTCCCTTTAAAATCAGAAAACTATTTAGTCATGCATGTAAGTTATTTTGTCCTTAGGTTCTTGCTTTATCTTTCTCCTATTGGAATATACGCAAAGCATATTCGCATTCGTTGATTCACCTTTTATATACTCACTGAAAGCTATTACTAATTATAAATCTTTACTCAATGGCATCAGCCTTTATTCCTACTTAATTTGGTTTAAGAAATTGAATTAGTTGAGGGAATAGCATTTAATAGTATGCATTTTGTTGTATAAACTGTTTTTATCCAATTTTTATTTCATATAGGTCTGGCTAGTTTCTGTGGTGCAGTTTTTCGGAAATACCCAATTGATCTTGCTGGACTTCTTCAGTATGTAGCCAATCAACTGAAAGCAGGCAAAAGGTATAGCAAATTGTATGTAAATGAAGTCCAATAATTAAAGTGATTTGCAATCTTTGTATGATATCAGAATATTGATTTTCTTTCTGAAAAACTTGGTTGTAAGCTTGAAGGAATCATTTCCCAATAATTTGTGTGGAATTTTAAGAATAATTATAATTTAACAGGTAATTACTTCTTTTGCAAAAATTATGTTGATGAATAATGAAGACCTATAATACCTTAAATATTCATTTTTATTAATATGATTTAAAATAAATGATTAATGAAGCATATTATGAATCTCATAACAATATTTTACACTAATCATTAAAGTATGGCAAGTAATTGAGGTTAAGCATGTTTATTTTTGAGGGTGTACATAGTATTTTTAGACCATAGTTAATTTTTTTTTTTTTGGTTTTGGACCCGCTCAGGGGTTATTCCTGGGTATGCGCTCAGAAATTGCTCCTGGCTTGGGGGACCATGTGGGACACCGGGGGATCGAACCATGGTCTGTCCTTCACTAGCGCTTGCAAGGCAGACACCTTACCTCTAGCACCACCTTCCCAGCCCCCATAGTTAATTTTTTGAATTAGAAATTTTTCTAAGTTTAGATACTTTGTGGACATTGAATTCTTTGTCAATGGTTATTAGCATTTATCAGTTGTATTAGTACTCTCTGGACACATAGTGCTTAGGCCTTGAATTAACGTGTGTGTGTATGGAGGGAGAGAGAAAGAGTGCAAGAGTGAGCACACTTCAGGAGCAGTAGACTATGTAGAATTTAAGAACTTGAAAAATTTTCAAAAACTTTTTGTGAGAAAACAGAGTCTAAAAGCTATGTGATATTCTTATTTATTACCCAAGTAGGGGATGGAGAGATAGTATAGGGATTAAGGTAATTACTTTGCATATTACTAATCCTAGTTTGATCCCTGGCACCACATAGGATCCTCCAAGTCTTACCAGGGGAGCCAGGACTAAGTCCTGGGCACAGCCTGAATATTGCCCAATCACCTCCCTCCCCAGAAAGTTCTTCTATTGGTAGGTGGGCTGCACCTTTTTATAGACCCTGTGCCAGTAGACCTCAGTGCAGAGACCAGCCTTAGTGCTTTTTTTTATATTCAGTGTGCTAGTAATTAGGTTGTTTAAAATGAATAATGACTATGTCACAAAAATACATCTAGTACAGGAGGATAAAATAATGCAATAAAGGGGTTGGGGGATAGTTTAACAGACTGGGGTACATACTTGGTATGCATGGAGCCCAGGTTTGATCTCTGGCACCAGAGAATCGTCAAAAGTGAACCCTCAACATCACTGGATGTGGTTTCAAAACAAAATACTACAATGAACATTATTGATTCTACTGATTAAAAATAAATTCGAGCACAAATTAGATAAAAGTATTTTTTTTTGTTTGTTTTTTGGGTCACACCCGGCAGTGCTCAGGGGTTACTCCTGGCTCCATGCTCAGAAATTGCTCCTGGCAGGCACGGGGGACCATATGGGCCACCGGGATTCGAACTGATGACCTTTTGCATGAAAGGTAAACCCCTTACCTTCATGCTATCTCACGGGCCCCAAATAAAAGTATTATTAAGTATAAAAATGATGTGGTTGTTTTTACCTTTGTATTCTATCTGCAAGTTTCAAATTATTTCCAAGTAAGAAATTTAAACTCTGCTCTCAAATGTTCAAAGTTTTTGTTTTTGTGTTGCTGAGGTAGGTATAGGATGTGTGGGGAGGAGAGAAGGAGAGATGACAGCACAAATGAGAAAAAGACTAGGAGTTAAAAAAGTGAATAGTGGAAAAAAGATTTCTAGAAGTTTGTTGAGATAAAAAGATACTTGATTTGCTTTTTATTGTTTATATCTTCACATTCTATCTGCAAGTTACACATTACTTCCAAATAAAAATTTACCTAAGCACAAACGTACAAGTAAATATTTTTCAATATGATTTTAGGATGGCAATTTTTTTCTAAAAAGCACCTTTATGTCCCCCATGTTAACTTACTTGGTTTCTGAGTATATTATACATTTTCAGTTTATAAGTAAGTATATTTCTTATTTTTCCAAACAGTTTTGACCTGCTTATATTGAAAGAGGTGGTACAAAAAATGGCAGGAATAGAAATTACAGAGGAAATGACAATGGAGCAACTAGAGGCCATGACTGGTGGAGAACAATTAAAAGCCGAAGTAAGAGTCTCTTTTACTTATTGAAGAGAGGGGTGCTGGCAGAGCGAGAAGATGGGTCCCATTCACCATGAATGTCCATCCCTTGTCTGGCGAGAGTTAGGCCCGGCCCAGGAGAATGCGACACCACCACATGGAATATTTTTTTTTAAACCCGAAACAAAATGCAAAAGATAGTAAATAAATACCAAAGTTCTTTGACCCCTGATATCATAACTGGAATCAATCTCAACATCGTTACTTTGTTGTTGGATCATTCCCTTCTGTTTAAGGAACGTTAAGGTTAAAATGGAAAATATGGATAAGGTAGTCCTTAATTTACAGTCTATAAATTAGTGATTATAGTCATAGTGTAATTTAAATTTGTGAAGGATGAAATGGAATATTGAGTATGGAAATGATCTATAAGCTCATAACTTATTTTTCAAGTTACATGGCATGTGTATCTGCTGTGCAGTGTTTAATTTATGTATTTTCTTTTCAGGGTGGTTATTTTGGCCAGATCAGGAACACTAAAAAATCCTCTCAGCGGTTAAAAGATGCGCTTTTGGATCATGATCTTGCTCTTCCTCTCTGTTTACTTATGGCTCAGCAGAGGAATGGGGTAATCTTTCAAGAAGGTGGCGAGAAGCATTTGAAACTAGTGGGAAAGCTCTATGATCAGGCAAGTTAAAGTGACTTTGTGTGTGTTTTTGGTGCCTGGGATCAAACCTGGCCGTGGCATGTGCTTTTGTACTGAACCACATTGCTGGCTGACTTTGGTGTTTATATTGGTATTTTTATTCTATATGTTATGATTTACCCAGTGTGGTGTTTGGGGGCCACTCTTGTCCCAGTGCTCAGAGAACCATGTATCTATCCCCAGAGATTATCCCCATCTCCCCCATTTAATTAGGAAAGAGCCATTGAGCTCTTTCCCCAGCCCTAATGGAAAATAGAGAATGTGATATAATTTGAAAAAAAGGTGTTTTGCATTCCCTGACCTAAGTTTTAATATAATAGACATTTTTGAAGTGGGGGCTATTTCTGTGCATGAAAGGATATTCTCAGTGGTAGGGCATTTGCCTTGCACACATGGCTGATCCAGAAAGGACCTTGGTTTGATCCTCCATGTACCATATGGCCTCTGGAGCCAGGAGCAATTTCTGAGCACATAGTCAGGAATAAACCCTGAATGTCACCAGGTGTGGGCCAAAAAGGCAAAAAAAAAAACAAAAAAACAACAAAACAAAAAAAACAAAGAAAAGAAAAGAAAGAAAGAAAGAAAGAAAAAGAGACCTTATATAGAAACTTCAAATTTGTACTCATATCTTTCCCAGTATTTGGAGATCTGGAATTTTAATGTCAGTAAAGTAGATGTGCTTTAATTTTTTAACCTCTTATAATATCTTTGGTGGTTTTAAAACACATTTTTTAGACTTAATTAGTTTTGGTTCTTGACATATTGAATATAAAAAATTTATATGTTAAAGGCTACATAATTAATTTACTTTGTTTTTTGTTTGTTAGTTTTGGGGCCAGGACTTACCTAGGGCTTACTTTGCGCTCTAGGATCACTACTGTTGGGGGTCAGGGAATCAACCATATGTGGTGCCGGAGAATTATGCCCAGGTTAGCTGCATCTTACTGCTATACTATTTCTCTGGCTCAGAATGAACTTCTTATAAAAGACTTGGTTTTTTTTTTGTGATTTATGTAAATGTATTCTGCTTTAAGCTTAAATTGTATTTTGTGTGTGTGCAGTGTGGGGGTACAGTTTCTGATATTCGGGGATTGTTCTTGACTGTACACAGGAATCACACCTGGCGGTGTTCAGGGAACCATATGGGGTACTGGGGATCAAACCTGGGTCAATAGTGTGCAAAGCAAGTACTCTACTTGCTGTACTGTGTCTTTGGACCCCCAACATCTAGCTTTGAATTTAGTTGTCTATATTAAAGTGTAATGCTAGTTCTTAAAGTGCATTTGCCTTTGTAATTTTGTGATAGGGTTATGTCTAGATTGTCTCTAAAATTCTTCTAAGTTTTAAAATTTGAGTTCTTAACTGCTAATAAAATATTGATAAAAAGGTATCTTATTTTTTGGGAAAATGTTTGTTTTGTTTAAAGGTTTCACTTTTTTTTGTCTTATTTTTAATTTTAGTGTCATGATACTCTGGTACAGTTTGGTGGGTTTTTAGCATCCAATTTAAGCACAGAAGATTATATAAAGCGAGTTCCTTCAATTGATGTGCTATGTAATGAGTTTCATACACCCCATGATGCAGCATTTTTCCTGTCTAGGCCAATGTATGCGCATCATATTTCCGTAAGTATAAGTATCTTTGCTGTCACTAAGAATTGTTGCACATATTTAATGATTTTATTTGTAAAGTCATTTTTGTATGACAGATAAACTCTCCATGTCATGTCTCCAAGTAAAAATTTTTTAAAGAAACATGATTTACAAAGTTATTGATAGTTGAGTTTTGCCACACAATATTTCAATACCATTGTAATATCAATGTCAACTCCCATCACCAATGTTTCCATATTACTTCCCCGTTGTCTCCCCCTCCTATCCTCCTTCACCCCCTTTCCCCTGCTTGCCACTCTGATATCACATCACAAAGTTTTTGAAGATTGCAGCTTAGATCTCCTGTTTTTGATGTTGAGTCTATACTTTGGATTTATAGCTGTACCATTCTCCTACATTACCAATATGACCTAAGTCTACCCCATATTCTAGTTAACTAATATGAATAGTACCTAGAAATATTGCTTATTTGTTTGTTTTTAATAAAACTAAATGATTCTGGTACAGGTGTAATGTGTGAAATACTGTCTCTGTGGTTTCAGAGATACAGAAGTCTGATAATATTTTCTTCTTGAACTTAAGCTAGAAAATGGAGCTATTCAAAAGTGGCTACAAAAGTGGCTACGTAACCAAGACAGGCATGCCTTTTAACAATGGGCCATAATCCAAACTTTGGAAATGGAGTTAGTTTCTAAGCAACTTTGACTGTACTCTATGGGCATTTATACTACCTGGTAATCCTTGTTTTGCTTCTTCTATGGAAGCCTCCCTTGAAGAGCCTCTGATTAGAACCTGAATGCTAATGAGCTCCAGCAGCTTGTCGTGGAGATAATTTAGCCAGTCAAAAACTACACAGATTATTTGGCAGATATGAGTATAGCAGTTAACAGTGGATGTCAGTTCTGTTCTATAGATTTAGTTTTTCTTGCAAATATTATGTCTCTCCATTTGAAGATGTGAGCTTGAAGAGGGAATTAAACTTATTTTCTGACTATGCTATGCATTTTAATAAGATAGTTATCTAGGGCTGGTATGCCGAGCAATAGAAATCATAGATTTAGAACTGAATAATTGGGGGGAGTTTTTCCCCACTTTTTTATACTGTTAATCATATTTTCGCTTTTGTTGAAACCCATTTTGCAACAAAGATCCAAAAGAAAGCTTCCCCCCTCAATTCGTATTCTATATCTAGCCAAAGTTAGGTAGTTAAGCAATTTTATGCAGGTAGTTTCAGCATTTTATTTATATCAGGCGTTATTCTTCTCACACAAATTCTCTTTTAACTACCATCAGTAGGATCTACCCATAACATTTTAAACTTTTTTTAAGAAATATTAATTGCTGTTCACATCTTAGGTATGTGGGACCTCTTCATGATATTCTTGAGCTTTGTTGCCTGTGTGTCTCAGCAGTTACCAGTATGCTCTTTTAAGTTGGGAGAGCAGGTTTTATATATGTGTTCCAATTTTTCACTTCCAGAATTATTATAAGATTCTGAGAAGTTGCATGGGATATCCTCTGCAACAAAGTTCATGCTATGCCTTCAATCTAGTGAGCCTGGGGGATAGTAGCACTCTAGACTATAAGGAAGCAATAGATTTTTGCCTATCATGGTGCAGAACAAGAAATGGAACATTTAATTTCTGACATAGTTCTGAGTTCCATGTTGTTAGCAGAACTGAATGAGGTAGTGCTTTTTTAAATATAAAGAAGTGGTGAGTTATTTTAATCATCTCCTTGGTTTATCTTCATGGGTAATGCCTGGCCCAACTGTATTTATTTTTAAATTTTATTTTATTGAAACCATTGTAATCTACAAAGTCCTTCATAGTTGAATTTCAAATATACAATGAATCAGGGCCATTTCCACCACCAGTGTCCACCCTCCCTTCACCAATATTCCCAGGGTGCATCCTATACCATCACCTTTTGTCCCCTGATCTGCCAGTATAACAGGCCCATTTTAGTTTATATTGTTAAAGTTTAGGTCTCTTGATTCTGTTCTTGTTGACTTTGGCTTGGATATTTAGTTCTGTCCTTTTTTCCCTTCCACCAATGCACCCGACCACTTGGTCCCTGGCCCCCGTCCTTTCTTATTTTTCTTCTTAATTTTATAGAAAAATGCAGAAATATGAGGTAAAACAAAGTAATTTGTATCCCAGTGTTCTATGAAAAAGATGGGAACCCCTATAAAAAAGAAGAAAAACAAGGTGTGTGTGTGTGTGTGGCAGGTTAATTTTTTAGCACAGGCACAGCAAAAGTTGGGGGGAAAATAGAAAGGAAAAACCTTTGGCCTACAAACAGGGAGACCCTACCCATGAAGTATACTTCCGTAGACCAAACTCAGGCTCTGGGCATACTAACTTGTCTAAGCTCAGAGTCTTTCTTCATGGTTCCAGTGAAAGTTCTCTTTAATCATGGTTATTGCAGTCAGGTTTCTGTAATTAGAGAGCTTGGTTTTTGCACAGAACTTACGTCGAAGTCAGGGTATCACTGAGTGCCTTCTGGTTTCATCTCACCATTCGGTGGTGATGCAGGGAAACCTGCCCTGAAAGCAAGTTGTTGCTGTTTACCAAGTCATCAGGGTGTCATATCAACCCACTCTGGAGCAAGTTTTTTAAAAATTAAATCTAGAAAACTTGAGAGGATTAAGAATGCCAGACTAAGGGATTGTTAGTGTTTGAAGGAATGATGTGGTGGACTAAATGTAACTTTAGCACTTTGATTATAATAGAGGTAACTGTCTTTAGAACTGTTAACACTATTATTAACATGTGATGCAAGCTATAATAAGGGGGAAATGAGGTTTCCATAAAGATAGTAGAATGGGAAGGGACCTTGAGATATTGGTGAAGAGATGGGTCACTATTGGTGGCTGTGGAGTTGCAATTCTATGCTGGAAATTTATAAAACAAGGTCTCTGATTAAAAATCGGAAAGATTTTTTAAAAATCTCAAATTTCCGCAGTGAAGCACAAAAGTGGTTAGAGAAATATACAAGTGAATATATTGAATTGTATTCTAATAAAAGTTTATAATTTTTATTATACTTGGGTAATAGGTTTACAACAGTGATAATATAATCAACCAAAGTCAGAAGTTTTGGTTATAAACCATAAACATTTTTTGTTGTGTTTGGACCACACCCTGTGACACTCAGAGTTTACTCCTGGCTATGTGCTCAGAAATTGCTCCTGGCTTGGGAACCATATGGGATGTCGGGGATTGAACTCAGGTCTGTCCTGGGTCAGCTGCATGCAAGGCAAACACCCTACCACTATGCTATCTCTCCGGCCCTGACCATAAACATTTTTAATTATAATAAATCATAATCGCTGTCTATAATATTGATGTGCACAGTTCCTGTACTATTCCAAGTACCACCAAAGTGCCGAAGATCCTCCACCATTGTCCTTCTGTCAACCTCTTTGCTAAATGAATTTCTCTACATGAGAATGCTTTCATCTTAAAGAAACTGAAGGACATTAGATTATAGCAAATCCATTTTGTAATATTTATTTTTATGTTTGTATACTTCCATATAATATCATTTATCATTGCTCTTAATTGAAAGTTCTACACAGCAGATAGAGGAATATCTATAGTGATTAAGCATTTATCTCCTGATTGGTTGTTAGTTCTATTCTGCTTCGTCTAAAGACCTTCTATATTCATTTTCTTGAATATCATAAAAGTTGTGGCGTAATTCTCAGTGATTAATCCTTGATGTAGCACTTTTTGTAGGATGAAGAGAATATATGTGGCATATACTTGCCTTGATCTATTACTCAGCAGGTCGGATTCAATAGAACCTTCTGAAAAAGCTCCCAGTGAGCACACTGAACTAAAGATTTGAACAGCTGAAAAAAAAAAAAGATGGGGCCGGGTGGTGGCGCTGGTGGTAAGGTGCCTGCCTTACCGCACTAGCCTTGGACGGACCACGGTTCGATCCCCCGTGCCCCATATGGTCCCCCAGGTCAGGGGCGACATCTGAGCGCATAGCCCAGGAGTAACCCCATTCACGTCACTGGGTGAGGCCCGAAAACCAAAAAAAAAAAAAAAAAAAAAAAGATTTGGACAGCTTCTATGGATTGTTTTACCATAAATGTTAGGAAGAAACTAGCATTCTGTACCATGTATATGAGTTGTCTTTTGATTCTTGAAAGGGGAACTTAAGTATTTATAGTCAAAGTCAATGCTTTAAATTGCGTTTTATGTTTGTTTACTTTTACCTTTAGTCAAAGTATGATGAACTTAAGAAATCAGAGAAAGGAAGTAAACAACAACATAAAGTTCATAAGTATATTACATCATGTGAGATGGTGATGGCTCCTGTACATGAAGCAGTGGTCTCTTTACATGTTTCCAAAGTCTGGGATGACATCAGCCCTCAATTCTACGCTACATTTTGGTCATTAACAATGTATGACCTTGCAGTTCCACATACTAGCTATGAACGGGAAGTAAATAAACTTAAAATCCAGATGAAAGCAATTGATGATAACCAGGAAATGGTAAGTTTTTGTTCTAATAGCTCAAGCATCATAACATAGTATTCTCATTTGTCCATACTTTGAACTTGGATTACTTCAAGGTATGATCTCACTGCTATATAATGAGTTTAATTATTACCTCTCAGTGGGTAGTTTTGGTGAGTGGATGATGGTTACTCAAAATGCCTTTGGGGCCTAGGACATAGTACAAAGTACTGGCATACCTGTTTGGCATGCACAGGGTTGTGAGTTCGATTTCCAACACCACATGGTTTTATGAGCACCTTTGGGTGTAGCTCTGGTGTTGCTTAGTAGTATTGGAGAGAAGCACATAGAATACAACAAAAAAGTTACTTGAGTTGCCTTTTCTGCTGATTCCAAGTTCAAGAAAAACATTAATTCCTCAAAGGAGAATTCTTTAGGAGAAATCATCATTGCATAATGTAGGCAAATATTTCAGGAGATCTCTGTGTATGTGAGTGAGAGAAATGATGGTAGTTTGGGGTCACATCCAGCGCAGTGCTCAGGGTTTATTCCTCACTCTGTACTCAATAATTAATCCTGGCAGGCTCAGGACCATATGGGATGGAACTGGGGTTGATCATGTACAAGGCAAATGCTCTATCACTGGCTCAAAGGAGACTACTTTTGCTATAGTGAGTGATCTTGGTAATAAACTTGAATGATTAGGCTTGAGTCAGATTACATAACACATTGGATCTTAGATGGTTTATATAATTTAAAGCTATTTTGTCTTTTGTTTGTTTTTATTTTGGGGCCAGAGCTGGAGATGTTAGGGGCTTCTGGCTCATTGCTCAGGGGTCAATCCTAGGGGGGGGAACTTGGGGTACCAGAGATTGAGTATGGCTTGGATGTGTGTAAAGTAAGTGCCCTACTCATTGACAGCTACTGATTCCTGAAGAAGGAATAGTGATAGATGCTTTTAGGAAGATTACTTGTAGCAGCCACTATGAGGTATATTAATTTGATAGAGGGTAGAATTGGCAGTAGGGGAGAAACTCAATTAAGTGGGTTTTGATAGTGGGGAGTTGATGGAAATGCACACAATGTGTGGACTATTGGGATATTAGAATAAAAGATTTGTCTAAGTTTTGAGTATGAAGACTGGATAGCATGACCTAAATTTGTTGAATGGATGTGAAAATATATTCAAGTAAATCCCTTAAATGTCCATGCTGAAATCATTATAATTAATATAACATTCACATTTATCTCTGAAATTTTTAAATCAAAAGCAAGGGGGAAGGCTTTGTACTCTTATTTAGAAAAGTATCTGACATACATTGTAGCCTCCAAATAAAAAGAAAAAAGAAAAGGAGCGCTGTACTGCCCTGCAGGACAAACTACTTGAAGAAGAAAAGAAGCAGATGGAACATGTACAGCGTGTTTTACAGAGATTAAAACTGGAAAAGGACAACTGGCTTTTAGCAAGTAAGTTTTGGATTGTAGCATTCATGCAACTATTAGATTTTATATGTGAACCTTTATAAGTTTGGAGCTGTTAAAGTATACCATGTTTATATCTTAATTCTGTTCACTAGATCTTTGGCTATTTATTAATACAGATTGAACTTCATATGTTCAACTGAAGAAAACTTATTTAGGTTATGGTGAGATTAATTGACCTGTAATTATGTCATTAGCTTGTCATTCAACTTTTTTGTATAAATCATATTTGTGAAGATACAGGGTAGAAGAAAGTTTTTTTTATTTTAATCACCTTTTATTAATAGTAACTTTCATATATTAGCAATAAACCACTTTTTTTAAACACCTTGAATACAAATATGATTGTAGTTGGGTTACAGTCATGTAAAGAACATGCCCCTTCTTCAGTGCAACCCATAACAATTTTCTTTTTTTTTCCCATAATTTTTTATTAAATATTCTCTTTATTTTCTTTTTTTCTCTTTTTTTTTATTTAAACATTTTGATTATATATATGATTGTGATTAGGTTTCGGTCATGTGAAGAGCACCCCCTTCACCAGTGCAACATTCCCACCACCAATGTGCCAAGTCACCTTCCATCCCACCCCACCCACACCTGTACTCCAGACAGGCTTTCCAGTTCTCTCATTCATTCACGTGATTATGGTAGTTTTCTGTGTATTTATTTTTATAGCTGCACTCACCACTCTTTGTGGTGAGCTTCATGGAGTGAACTGGGAGTTCCAGCCTCCTCTCATTGACTCTGATGATTGTTGCAATGATGATTTTTATTTTCTTTAAAACCCATAGATGAGTGAGACTATTCTGCGTGTCTCTCTCTCTCCCTCTGACTTATTTCACTCAGCATGGTAGATTCCACGTACATCCATGTATAGGAAAACTTCATGACTTCATCTCTCCTGACGGCTGCATAAGTTTACAGAGTGAAAATGAAAGTCATACTATGAGCTTTTAGCTGTAAACTACAGTTTGTGTTTTACAGCATTTTCTACATTAAAGTTAATACTGCCATCACATTTAATGGCTTTAAAGTTTGCGTGGAAGTTTACCATTTATTATTATTTTTAGAATCTACAAAAAATGAGACCATCACAAAGTTTCTACAGCTGTGTATATTTCCTCGGTGTATATTTTCAGCAATTGATGCTGTTTACTGTGCTCGTTTTGTTGAATTGGTTCATCAACAGAAAACTCCAAATTTTTCAACACTTCTTTGCTACGATAGAGTAAGTTCTTTATATTGCTGCCTTTAAAAATGTTTTACACAGATATAACTAAACTTTATAGAAATATTGGTTTGTATGGTTAAAAGCACGAGTTCAAGGTGCTAAAGAGATAGTACAGAGATAGAGATAGTACAGGCCTTGCACGTGGCTTGATCCACAGAACCACGTTGGGCTCCCCCAAATACCTCCAGGAATGAGCAGAAGTGTTTACCTCCCTGAGCACAGCTAAGAGTAAACTCTGAATACTGCCAGGTGTGACCCTAAAACAAAAGAAGCAGTAACTGCAGTCAAATGCTTGAACTTTAAATTCTGTCTCTACTTTCTAGATATATGATTGCAAGTTATTTAAACTCCCTGTGTCTCAGTTTTCTCATCAGTAGAATAGATAACTATATGGGATTGTTGTGAAGGTAAAGTAGATTTCTATATCCAGAACACTTCGAATAATGCTTGCTTCCTAAGTTTGCTTCCCTAATTTATTTTTACTTAAATTTGTTTTTGGTTTTTGGGCCATGCCCAGTGATGCTCAGGGTTTACTCTTGGTTCTTTGATCACTCCTGGTTTTGTGCTCAGAAATAACTTCATATGGGTACCAGGGATCAAAACCAGGTCAGTCAAATGCAAGGCACAAGCCCTAGCCATAGTACTATTACTTCAGCTTCAGTATCCCAATTTTAATTTTTTTTGGGGGGAGGGGTATCACCCAGCAGCGCTCAGAGGTTACTCCTGGCTCTACACTCAGAAATTGCTCCTGGCAGACTTGGGGAACCATATGGGATGCTGGGATTCGAACTACTGACCTTCTGCATGAAAGGCAAATGCCTTACCTCCATGCTATCTCTCCGACCCCCCAATTTTAATTTTTTAAGTCTGCATTTGGTTTTCTGTGTTTCTCATAATAGGTTAAAACTCTTTATATAAAGGTCAATCTTTACCCTTTCATGAAAACATCAAAGAAGGGTTAGAAAGATACTAAGAAATGAGGAAAAGGTAGTCTAAACTTTCTAAATCATTTAGTATTTGTTGCCACAGCATGATCCTTTAACTGTTTTGATCTCATTTCGTTTTTTGCTTTTCAAACATTTGTTCCCTCTAGGTTTTCTCTGATATAATTTATACAGTTGCAAGTTGTACTGAGAATGAAGCTAGTCGATATGGGAGATTTCTTTGCTGCATGTTAGAGACTGTGACTAGGTGGCACAGTGATAGAGCCACATATGAAAAGGTATGGCTCCCTGACATCTATTCAGAGCAGAGTGCTGAATGTGATGCTCTTTTGTAAAAAATGTTTTATGATTTTTAAAATAAATTTAGTGAACCTAAAAAAAAGATATAAAAAGATATGGCTGATATAAGCACAATTTATTTGTTTAAAATGTCTGTTTTGTTCTTAAATGTGAATAAGCTGAACCTTTTGTGAGAACTATCATGCACGTACATAATGCTTTCACATGGACTCATTAATCTACTTAAGTTTCAGCTGTGCTCTTTTGTGCTAACAGGACAGATCTTTTTCTTCAAAGTGGCAATTTTATTTCTCATGGCCTCTTTCCCCATAGGAATGTGGAAACTATCCAGGATTCCTTACTATATTAAGGGCAACTGGATTTGATGGTGGAAATAAAGCTGATCAATTAGATTACGAAAATTTTCGACATGTCGTACATAAATGGCATTATAAATTAACTAAGGTAAAGAAAAACTCTGAAATGTGATACTTTTTTCTTTTTAAACTTACACATTCATAATAATTTATCTTAAAATATTTGTTGTAGGCATCCGTACACTGCCTTGAAACTGGTGAATATACTCATATCAGGAATATCCTGATTGTGCTAACAAAGATACTTCCTTGGTACCCAAAAGTTTTGAATTTGGGTCAGGCACTTGAAAGAAGAGTTCATAAAATCTGCCAAGAAGAAAAGGAGAAGAGGCCAGATCTATATGCATTGGCTATGGGGTAATACAATTTATACTTTAATGTGGTTTGTGAGACTAGATTACAGAAGGATTCTGAAGACTTTAAAATGTTTTACAGTGTTGAATTTTATCTGCCTTACTTCAGGAGATTATGGGAGATCATGTGATCATGTTCCCCCAGGCTGGTGAGAGTTGTCAATTCTGATTATTAGCTTCCAGTCTATACTGGATCGCAGTTTCAAAAGTCAAATATAATATATCTTCGCTTAAGGGAAATGTAATTTGATCATCAGTTATCTGATCTTCAGTAGGAGAAAGAAAGGGGCATCTTAACATAAGGATTAGTTACATGGGATTTTTTTCAAGAAAGAATCAGGACTCTTATAAAGACCTTCCAGGACTTATTGAAAATTAATTTTATATTCTTTAGTTCCAAGTAGTAGAATGAAAATTTTCTAATTTTATTCATTTAAACCACTTGCTTTTTGTTGTTTGATTTGTATTGTATATTTAAATACTTTGTGCGACTTTCAGCTACTCTGGGCAATTGAAAAGTAGAAAGTCATACATGATACCTGAAAATGAGTTTCATCACAAAGACCCTCCTCCGAGGAATGCAATTGCCAGTGTACAAAATGGCCCTGGTTGTGGGTCTTCTTCATGCATAGGAAATACATCTAAATCTGATGAAAGCAATACAGAGGAGACTGGTATGTGTGTTTATAGAAATTTATAAGTAATGTATTTTGTGTCAACAAACCAAAATGTTCTGTTTTGTATGGCAAGTAAAATGTAACCTCTTTCAAAAATCCCCTTGGTAGGAGTACATAAATTTCAATTATGTAGCCTTTTCTTTTAATTAATTATGAATTGTTCTTGACATAAAATTATATCTTGGGGATTGTCAAAAATAAAACTTTACCTTTATTTCAGATAAATCAAGGGAGAGATCTCAGTGTGGTGTGAAAGCTGTTAATAAAGCTATTGCCACGCCAAAAGGGAATTCAAACAATGGAAATAGTGGCTCTAATAGGTAAGAAATCTTACTACATGTCAAAATTCAACCCCCCCACCCTCAGTGGTGTGGATTGAACCGAGGGCCTAACATAATCAATCACTTGATCACTGAACCACATCACTAACTTAGGGTTAACCTCATTTAACGTGAGTAAAACAGAGTAGTGGTTGAATGCTCTGAAAATCATTTATGTTATTGGGATTTTGTATGTTCCTGTTTTCATGATGTGTTTCACATCCTTCTTATAAGATTCATATAATTCTTTGATCAACCATTGTTTTCCCTGCTGGATAGTACAGAAGAAGCTAGATGCTGAAGTTAAAATAATTTATTGCATTAGTCTTTTGGGCCTTGCTTGTCTATGCCTGTGGACTACTTCTAGCTCTATGCTTAGGGGTTGGGTTACTCCTGATGGTGATGATGGAACTATTTGCCATGCCAGGAATGGAACCAGAGTCAGCTATGTGCAAGAAAGTACCCTAATCCCTGTCTTTCTGACCCCTAATTAGTTTTAAGAGAGAACAGTTGCTGTGAACAATCTAGATAAAAGTATAAGTAATGTAAGAGAATGCTATTGATTCAGACCAGTGATCCATCTAACTAAGCAGTTCAGTTCCTTATAGCAATACTTGTTTGGTTTGTGGAATAACTTATGATTTTTTTTGTGGTTTTTGGGTCACACCCGGCAGTGCTCAGGGGTTACTCCTGGCTCCATGCTCAGAAATTGCTCCTGGCAGGCACGGGGGACCATATGGGGCACCGGGATTCGAACCGATGACCGTTTGCATGAAAGGCAAACGCCTTACCTCCATGCTATCTCCCGGGCCCCATAACTTATGATTTTTAACATGTAAACACCAAAAGTTATGAATATACATAAAATAGACCCAACATTTTTTAAACATTTTTACTGGATAAAGAATACTTCCTTTTAAATTATCTTCAAGACGTACTGGAATTTTTAAAGGGTGGACTGCCTTGAGTTATAGAATGTTATTTGTTTAATTTGACATTGCGTTCCTTTGTTTTTGCAGTGTCCAGGGTTATTTACAAACTTATCTCGAAGTTTAGTACTCGAAGTTGTACATAGGATTATAGTGCTTGCACACTTGACCATAGTGCACACTGCCAGCGGGGGCTGGGTGTCGGTCCCATTCTTTCCTTGTGGCGCTCGTGCGATTTCTGGTTGTAAGGCTCACTGTAGGTCACTTTAGTGGTCAGATTACTTTTAGTTGTATTTGCTGAGGGTCATATCTCTTTGCTGTGGTACTTTTACACACCTGGGACCAGAGATGGCGTATGGTGAGAGAACTACAGAGATCAGAGCTGCCAAGATGACATTTGGATGTGTGGCAGAATTGGGGATTGAATTTACCCTTCAGCACTGCTGGGTGTGGGCCCCCCAAGAAATACCAAAAAAACAAACAAAAATAAAACCTGCCCTGGCTTGTTTGCAGACAAGAGTGCTAGACATTTTAGGGGTTCCACAGAAATCTGGGTTGAGGCAGAACAGCATGATGTTTACAGGATAGATTTTCTTTTTCTTATTCTATTTTTGTTTTGTTTTGGGGCCACATCCGGTGATGCTCAGTCAGGGGTTATTCCTGGCTCTTCGCTCAGAAATTGCTTCTGGCTTGAGGACCATATGGGACACCAGGGATTGAACCCAGGTCTGTCCTGGGCCAGCCACATGCAAAGCAAATGTCCTAACTCTGTGCTATCGCTCCGGTCCCACTTTTTCTTAGTCTATAAATAATAATTTGTTTAAGCATTGTGGTTAGGGGCTGAAGTGATAGCACAGTGTTGGGGTGTTTGCCTTGCACGCAGCCAACCTAAGATGGACCTGAGTTCAATTATTGGCTCCCGTGTGGTCTCCCAAGCCTGCCAGGAGTGACTTCTGAGCATAGAGCCAGGTGTGGTCCATAAAAATATATAAAAGCATCATGGTTAAAAAATGTTCATAGTAGGGATTTTCTAATCCAGTGAGTTTATTGCTTCAGGCTCATTTTAGAATTTAGGTTAAGCACAAGGAAGAAACTTTAGGATTTAAAATGTAGAATGTATTTATGAAAGCTGATTGTAAAACCTCATATATTTTTTATTCTTAAACAGCAAAGCTGTTAAAGAAAATGAAAAAGAAAAAGGAAAAGAAAAAGAGAAAGAGAAAAAAGAAAAGACTCCAGCTACTACTCCAGAGGCCAGAGTACTTGCTAAAGATGGTAAAGAAAAACCGAAGGAAGAACGGCCAAATAAAGATGATAAAGCAAGAGAGACGAAGGAAAGAACACCTAAGAGTGATAAAGAGAAAGAAAAATTGAAGAAGGATGAAAAAGCTAAAGATGAGAAATTCAAGACCACTGTCCCCAACACAGAGTCCAAATTGGCTCAAGAAAAGGAAAGAGAGAAGGAGCCATCCAGAGAAAGAGATATAGCAAAGGAAATGAAACCAAAGGAAAATTCTAAAGGAGGAGAAAAACCACCAGTTTCTGGGTCCTTGAAGTCACCTGTTCCCCGATCAGATGTTGCAGAACCTGAAAGGGGTAAATTGTCTTTTCATTTGTTTACCTTTGGTGGTTATTGTGTTTAGTTAATTGTTCTTTGGCAAGTTATTTGGGAAAATTGATATTGAGCTTAAAAGTTGACTTAATGAAAACCACTTGGAGGAAAATATGGAAGTAAACCTTGTTGTGACTTTCTTTTTGTCCCAACAGAACAGAAACGCCGTAAAATTGATAACCACCCTTCTCCATCACATTCCTCAACAGTAAAGGTTAGTATAGCCTGAGGAAGGCAGCGTCCGTATTAGGCTCACCTGTTTGGAATACGTGTCCTGACTTCCTTCAAGTCTTGTGCCGAGTATTCACTGGAGCCACTGGAGGTTTTATATTGCATTAAAAATGCATTTTTTACACATTGGTGGACTGATTTTTTCCAATTGAGTATTTTTGTTATAAAAGTATTAAAACTTCAAGGACCTAGCACTGATTTTATAGTGGTTTGAAAGTGCAAGAGAAATTTTACCCAGAAGTGCCTCACTGCTTTAAGCAGTCTTTTTTGGAGTGCAATGGTAGCTACAAGCAAATGAATCTTTTCAGCAGAACGAAGCCTATTTTTCGGCATAAATATGAAGAATTTAGCTCTGAAGACTTGCTGGATGATACAGGATAAACAAGATACCTCTGAATTCATCAAGCTACTTGATGAGCATCATACCGATGTGTGCCTTCTAAGAAGGAGTCTTGAAAGGAGTTCCATTTTAAAGCCTCCTTGGTGATCAGTTCTCCTGTAGTTGTTATATTCAGTGAGCATGCAGCTTCTGTTGTATCTTCCCTTGGAGGTTTGTTTATACCCATTCGGTTCCCAACAAGTTGAACCTTGCGTTACGATAAAAGCAGATGTGGCATCCAATCCTACCACCCAGCAAAGAGAAACCCCAGGCATTCAACTGCAGCACAAAATCGTGGGTGTAGCCTTCTTGAAGACTCAGGGTAGCCATTCCTTGCACCATATTTAATTTTAATTCTAAAATCATCTAATTTTATGGAATCTTTGAATTGCAGTATATTGAACTTTTAAAACTGTAAGTTAATTCTGCATTGAACACTGTGGTGGAATGCCGTAATTTATTTATATTTTTATTTTTAGCATGTTTGTTATTGTTGGGAGGTATGAGAATTACTGTCAGAGGCACTTTGTAAAAAAGTGATTACTCTTTTATAGAATGATTTTTCTTGTTCATATAATGCCACATAGTTTTCTGACTAGGGCTAAAAAATGAATATAATCACAAGTAAAATGAAACTTGCAACCTCCCAATTAAAGAAAAAGTATACAAATGTAAGGCAATGTTCTTCCACAGTGGCCTCCACGTTTTAAAAACTTTTTGTGGAGAAAAATAGTTTTTGTTTTCTTTGGTTTCTTAAACATTAATTGTAGCTTAAGTACAGTGTTATAAAAGATGTGGCATTGAGATTTTTAAATTCTGAAGAAAGTATATATTTTTGTTACATATAGTTTTTTTTAACATTACAATTCCATTACATGGTTTTACTTTTATTTTTTTTCTTGTTGATAATCATAAAAATAACATCACAAGATTTATCTTCACAAGAAGTAGCTGGTTTATTTTCAGGTTACAGCCATACTTTCCAAAGTTCCTCTGGGTTCTGAGAACTATGCCAGCTCACCTGTCATCTCCATTCATTTTCTACAGGACAGTCTCATCGAACTCAAGGAGTCTTCAGCAAAGGTTTGAGTCTTTTAAAATCATCATGCCTAAGTAAAAGAAAGAAACAAAAATCTTTACTTCATTTGCTTAATAGATACCCTTACCCAAGTAAATTCAGTTTCAGCTGTAGAATAACCTTTTAAAATACCTATTGCAAACTGAAACAATGGATGATAATGGTCCGTCCCTTTTAATGAGATTGTTATCAAATGTGTGTAATGTGACAACATTTCTATACTTCTTGCTTGCTGTATTCTGCATTATCCTTTTATGCTTCAAAGTCTGGAACCATAACTGAAGTTTGGGGAAAGGGTTGTTGGTTTGTTTTGGGGAGTAGGCTTATTTCTCAAAACAAATCTTTAGGCTGTTTTCTGACTTTCAAAAAGACAACCCAGTGACCAAAACCAAATTTGATGCATTTATATAACTGTTCTAAAATGAAGCCATCTCAATCTATAGAATTCTCTTTATTGCCTCTGCCAAATTATCTTTTACATAGTTGTAGCATAATATAAAGAAATATGGTTAATGTGAACTAATTCTCTTGGAAGGAAATATTCAGATTGATGGGTGTGTTTACATGTCCGTATTAATACTTGCCTATTACTCTCTTGAGCATTCTGCTACTAAAAACAATGTGCAGTTTGTGTATCTTACTATAGAGTTCATTTCATTATTGTAGTTGAATTGTCCATTGTTCATGTTATTTTTGTCTTTATTATAAAATTTGTACCCTCTTCACTTTGATTTTCTACTCTGCTTTTTCTTATATCTGCAAAGTCTGATTTCTTATTTGATGCATCAGTACTAAATGAAATTTTGAAACAAAGCCAGTTGACATTACTAACTGCTTTTAGACATACAGCTTTATAATGAAATGTCTGTGGATATTGGGCAAATAAGCACTAATTTTTAACAATTTAAATTAGCCATTGTGCCTGTGTCCTGAAATTGTAGCATTGTTTTTATAATATACTGTATTTATTGAGAGTATCAGCTGTACTGTGAATGCTTTAAAGTAAAACCCTTTATTGGCTAAATTACATATGTAATGGAATATATTAGTTTTTTATAACTAGTTTTAGATTGTTTTATGTCAGTCGTAACCATCAGTCTTAACCATGACTTATGTTGGACTATTTTAAATTCATGGTTTAACAATGTTACCTTGTGAATATTTTCTGAAACATATTTGGAAGCAGTTTGAAATCTGCTGTTTATAGTTTATGGATTTTCTAATCATTGATGGTTCCTTTTACATTTGTTGAAAACCTTTTGAAAATAAAATATTTGAGATAGACTTATGTTATTCATTGCATACTCGTACCAGTGCTTTGAGGTAGATAGGGCAAGTTGTAATCATTTTTACAAGAGTTTAAAAAGGTCGAGATGCTTTTCCAGTGTCACACAACCAGCTAGTTCCAAAACTTGAACTCAGGGGCCTGAGCGGTGGCATAGCGGTAGGGCGTTTGCCTTCCACGCATCTGGCCTAGGATGGACTACGACTCGATCCCCAGGCATCCCATATGGTCCCCCAAGCCAGGACCAATTTCTGAGTGCAGAGTCAGGAGTAACCCCTGAGTGTCACCAGGTGTGGCCCAAAAAAGCAACAGACAAACAAAAAACAAAACAAAACTTGAACTCAAAATAAGGTTCCACAAGTGTTCTTACCATAATGGAAAAAATTTTTTAGAAAAGCTATGGTTTCTTGATTCATAACTCCACATAAACAATAGCTGAAAAGGTTTCTAACTCCTTCAGTATTTGCCTTGTTTTTAAAATTATAATGATTCAGTTACTTTCCCCACCTTCTTAAAAA
This sequence comes from Crocidura indochinensis, assembly GCA_004027635.1. Classification (NCBI taxonomy): domain Eukaryota; kingdom Metazoa; phylum Chordata; class Mammalia; order Eulipotyphla; family Soricidae; genus Crocidura; species Crocidura indochinensis. The sequence continues at coordinate 21,880 of PVKC010007316.1, forward strand.
AATATGGTAATTTTTGTGGGCATGTATAATAAAATATTCCACATTCAAACAGAAAAATTGGAAAGTTGCCTATGAATACACTTCTAAAATTTAATTCATAAATCTTCAGATGCTTACTGCTAATATGGTACCCAGCAATGATTATGTGTTCAGTATTTGAAATGAACTCTTATGTTTCAGATTGCAGTAAAGCAACCAAAGTTTACTGGTTTGCCTATTAGTTGATGTAGTATTTTTAAATGTAGAGCAAAGTTTAATAGCATATGAATATCTTAAAAAAAAATTATTGGATTGAGTTATCTCTAAAATTGGTTATATGGAGCCGGAGCGGTGGCACAAGTGGTAGGGCACCTGCCTTGCACATGCTAACCCATGATGGACAGTGGTTCGAGCCCCCGGCGTCCCATATGGTCCCCCAAGCCAGGAGCGATTTCTGGGTGCATAGCCAGGAATAACCCCTGAGTGTCACCAGGTGTGGCCCAAAATCAAAAAATAAAATAAAATGAAGTAAAATTGGTTATATAAGCTCATTGTTCCTCTGGTAGCTTTTTCAGTTTAGAAGATTTGAAAGGTGTGTGTCTTTTTTCATGTTATCTTGTCACTCGTATATATAAATTGTTTTTCTGTTTTAGTTTAACCTTTTAGTTATGCTTTGTTCCTCGGATCCTCTCTTTTGGTATTATTTCATTCTTTGATGCACAGTGAAAATAATATATGGACTTGATATTTTTAAGTGGGATTAGTAAAATGTTGGGAAAACTAATTTAACATTCAAATATTTTCTTTTTTCTTTCTTTCTTTTTTTTTTTTTTTGTCTTTGGGCCATACCTGGCCAGTGCTCAGGGCTGACTCCAGTCTCTGTGTTCAGGACTCACTTTTGGTGGGCTTAGGGAACCATGTGGGATGTCAGGGATCGAACCCTGGTCAGCTACATACAAGGCAAGCGCCCAACCTGCTGTACTATTTTCTGTGGCCCCAAATATCCAAATCTTTTTTAAAAATCAGTTCACCTTCCAGTTGTTCTCCAGTTTCTATTTGCCATATTTCCAGTTTGGTCAGTTGTCTTTTCACTAATGAAAGAGTTAAAACATTATTCTTTTTGCCATGTTTCCCTGTGACATAAGAGGGCAGCAAAACTACAGTTCAGCTCTTCTGTTTATCTTCAGATAAGGATTTGCAACTAAACTTAAACCTACAAGGGAGGCTATAAATGCATCATTCATGCACGAATATATACATATTTACATGCCTTTATATAGCAGTCTTAATAAAATCGTAGCATCAGATTTGAAAATGGTCAAATTGTTTTCGTGATTCCGTTGTCAAGAATAAAACAATCAAGAAGAAAATCCAAAACTTCTAAGATTATTTGAACAAATAATTTTATTTGGCAAGCATGTATTTACTAGTTAATATGTGCAAGGAAATATCCTTGGAAATAGGATATATAAATTTCACTACTCTTTGGTCAACTTGGTTGTAGACAAATTAACAACATGAGACTACATTGTGGACATAAATTAGTGGCACAAAATAATGTCTAATATAAATGAGGTTCATAGAAAAATTTTGTTCAAGTGTTCACCAGTGAGTTGGAGGATTGAGGGATGGTTGAAGATGAGTTGTCTTTGTAGGATTTTAAGAGAGTAAGATGAGAGTGAGCAGCCATCCTGGTAAAGAGAAAAACATGATAAGTATGTTGTATAGTAGTTGCAGCATAGAGTGTTTTTTTGGGCTGCTCCGTAGTAAGACAGTTGTTCAAAGATTTTGAATAGCTTGAAATACCTATGCTGTGGAGTAAGCATTTTATTCTGCGGGCAATGAGAGACTATGTTTTTGTGGGAAGGTATTGATTCGAACTGTTCTTTGAAGGTTAGAGAGAAAAAAGGGGCTCTCAGTTTCACACAGTACAGAATTTAAAGTCAGGTGTGCATAAAACATCATTTGTTTGTGTGTTTCATGGATGTTTGCTTATAAACAAGTTTTGGTTGTATTGGTAGAATTAAGGAATACTTTAGTGAAATCTTTTTACTGTTGCCATCATGTGATAGATTGATTTACTTTGTCTGACCAGTTTTATAAGTAGTATTAACAAATACTAACATGAGTTTAGGGTAGTATACCCAGCATGACTGCCTTTTAAACACATGCTTTTATGACTGTTAACCCATTCTCTTGTTCCTTGTTATTAATAAACATTTTTGTCTATTTTAGTTGCTCATCAGTTTTTATACACTGATTCTAAATCGTTGCTGTGGCAGTATTTTTGAGCTAACCAATTTGAAAATGTGTGGTGGTATTAAAGAATAATCTTTTCTTTAATCCTCAAACTTACGGTGCTTTTTTATGTATTCCTTTGAATATCAAAGGATTTCCTTGGGTACATATATTGACTTTGACTCAGTATTTTCATTTCTAAGGAATATTTAAAATAGTGTAGTTATATAATGAGTTGTATTCAGTATTTTGATGTCTTAAATTTAACATAAGCTTTGTAACACAGTTATAAGTGTTGTAAGATTAGGTGTTTGATAGCAATCTTACTATTTTATGAGCTATTTTCACATTTCCAACTTTTAAGTAAGGCTCTCTTAGTTATTTTTGAGTTAGGATATCTAGTCATTGTTTTATTGCGTGTAGGCCTTTTGATAAAGAAAAAATAGAAAAAATCTATTCATTTTTCAGTTTTTGAGTTATTTCATTATGCTCAGTTGATGGTGTGATTTTATTGGCTATTTCAGTTAAGACAAATTTCCCAACCAGTTGTGATTATTTGATAGAGATATGACTACTTATAGGCACTGAGTAATAATATAGAGGGCAGGATGTTTGTCTTGCAAGAGGCTGACCAAAGTTCAGTCTCCAGCATGCTATGTGGTCCCCTGAGCACTAGCAGGAGTGATTTCTTAGTACAGAGTCAGGAGTAAGTTCTGAGAATCACTGGGTGTGGATACCACCCCCAAAAAAATGGGAAAGAGGGACTGGAGCAGTGGCGCAAGTGGTAGGGTGTCTGCTTTGCACACTAGGACAGACCGTGGTTTGATCCCTGGTGTCCCATATGGTTCCCCAAGCCAAGGACAGTTACTGAGCACATAGCCAGGAGTAACCCCTGAGCATCACTGAGTATGGCCCCAAAACCAAAAAATAAAAAATAAAAAAATAAAAATAAAAAGGGGAAAGAAATTGGAGTGATTTTAGATGTAGATAAATGTAGCTTCTATAGCTATAAAATTGATTTAGGATAATCTATACTAGGCACAAAAGACTATGACTGGATTTTATGGGCCCATCATCAGCAGATGCCTATCAGTGTATGGTAAAAAGTCCAGTCACCATTTTCATATATGGACTCTTATAATGGTATGGATAGGCTATAAGTGGAACTTTTTAGATTGTGGATTTGCTAATTGAGTCAGGAATGCCATGGTTGAGTTTAAATGATGATTTTTATAAGATCAAGGATGGAAGTCTGCATAATTTTTTTCCATTTTCTCTTATTTTACCTCTTGTAATCCAGACAGCTGACCAGTTTTGACTTTGGGTCTAACTACCTATTGTCTTTCATTAAATAAACAATCAAGCAAATAAGGCCGATACTGGAAAACTAATAATCTTTAGTAATATTGCCTTAATTTAACAGCTCTACATTAATCATACTCCTCCACCACTATCCAAGAGTAAAGAGAGAGAAATGGACAAGAAAGATTTGGACAAGTCAAGGGAAAGATCCAGAGAAAGAGAGAAAAAAGATGAAAAGGACAGGAAAGATCGAAAAAGGGTTTGTAATTTTTAAACAACTAGTTTGGAAAGCTCATTATCATGTACAGTAGTTTGTTCTCTTAAAAAGTATTAGTTTGTTTCATGGCAGCCTATAATTTCGTTTTTTAACTGTTGAATCTTGAGGATCTCTAGTCCTCTCTACCAGTTCTGCTTGTCTTTTCATTGGCATTCTGTCATATATGTGAAACTACCCTTAAATATTACTCTGCATTAGTTAGCTGTGCTTCCTTGTATAAAATTAATACTTCCAAGCAAAAATTAAACTCTTGATCAATGTAGTTCACAATTCTTGATTCTAGGATCACTCAAACAATGACCGTGAAGTGCCACCAGACTTAAACAAGAGGCGGAAAGAGGAAAATGGAACAAGTAGGTAGATTTCTTAAGAGTTTGAAGCAATCATCAAACTGAATTGGAGAAGAATTTCATCATTGTCTTTTGTAATTGTAGTGGGGGTTTCAAAGCACAAAAGTGAAAGTCCATGTGAGTCTCCTTATACAAATGAGAAAGACAAGGAAAAAAATAAGTCAAAATCTTCATGCAAAGAAAAAGGTGGTGATTCATTTAAAGCTGAAAAGATGGATAAAATCTCCGGTGGCAAAAAGGTAAAGTAGGAAAACAAAGGAAGTACATGCTTTTTGGTAATTAAAGAACTCGGAAAATTGAGCCAGTATTAAGGGTTTCTTCTGTAGCCAAATAGTGTTTTGGGAGAGGGCAGGTTATATAGGGAAGTTTGGGCAGTTAAGTTCCAGATTACTGGGAGGGATTCCACCTCTGAAGTTTTTTCCCTCTCAATTCTACTCCCACTCCTGTTTTTCATTTCAGCTTTTCCCTCCACACTTTAGTTCTTAGAATTTTATCTCTCTTTGTTCATCAGATAAAATATGTACAAAAATGTTCTCCCCTAGTACTATATTGTCATAAAATGATGTAATTATTTTCGGACCACATGAGGTGGTGTTCATGACTTATTCCTGGTTCTGTGCTCATAGATCACTCCCAGCAGTGCTCAAGGAACCACATGTGGTGCTGGAATTGTACCTGGGTTGGTTGCATGCAAGGCAAATGCATGTACCTTCTGTACTAGCTCTCCCGTCCCACAAAATACCATGATTTTAAAAACATATTTTAATAATACTGTTCTGATTAATACATTTGTGTGTAAACTCTCCTTGATGTTCAAATTAAATAAAGTATGCTTACAAAAACATTATTCTGAGATATATTCACAACATATAACCTATATTCAAAAACTTTAAAAGTTTGGGGATTATAAGATGAAAGTTCAAAAATGTTTATATGCTTTTAAAAGGGAAACTCGAAATACCAGGTCTTATATAAAGGTCAAATTGTGTGTAAATTAAAATTAACCATTTTAAAATGCGCACTTCAGTGGTATTTAGTATTTTTACATTGCTGTTCAATCACCATCATCTAATTCAAAGTTTTTTTATCACCCTCGAGAAAAAACCCATGTTCACTAAACAGTCATTCTCCATTTCCCATTTTTCATCACTTTAGTTCCTGAGAACTACTAACCTGCTTTCTCTCCTTATGGATGTACCAGTTTTGAATATTTCATTAAAATATGGAATTACCGGGGCCTGGGAGATAGCATGGAGGTAAGGCGTTTGCCTTTCATGCAAAAGGTCATCGGTTCGATTCCCGGTGCCCCATATGGTCCCCCGTGCCTGCCAGGAGCAATTTCTGAGCATGGAGCCAGGAGTAACCCCTGAACACTGCCGGGTGTGGCCCAAAAACCAAAAAAAAAAAAAATGTGGAATTACCTAGTAATGTGGTTTCTTGTGATTTTCACTTAATATATAATACCTGTCTTTTGCGGTCACACCTATCACTATTAATGGAACCACAGAGTGCCATGGTTTAAGTCTGGACCTGCATACAGAGCATACACTCTAGCCCTTTGAGCCATCTCTCTTACTCTATTTTTTCATTTTTGTTTTTGTTTCCTTTTTGTTTTTTGTTTCGGTCAAACCTGGTGGTACTCAGCGGTTATTCTTGGCTCTATACTTATTAATCACTCCTGGCGGGCTCAGGGGATATGGGATGCCGGGGATCAAATCCAGGTGGAATGCCATGCAAGGCAAGAGCCCTACCTGCTGTACTATCTCTCTGGCTTTAACCCCAATATTTTAGAAATTCATTTGTGGTAATGTATCAGCAGTTTATTGTAGGTAAATAATATTCCATTGCATAACCATACCACATTTTTTTTCATTCATTATTTAATGGGCATTACGCTGTTTTCTACATTTTGGCTATTGTAAATGTTCTTCTGTTATGAACATTTTTATGCTGCTATGAAGTATTTGCTTGAAACTTGTTTTAAACTCTTTATGTATACTCAGGAGGAGTAGACTGTCTCGTTTATATGGTACTGCTGTTAACCTTTTTTGAGGAACTGCTAAACTTTTTCATAGTGAATGCAGTTACCTTTTTTTTTCTCCCTGCCCTGCAGTTACTTTTTTTAGTAGCATATGAGGGCACCTGTTTTTCAACATCATTGAGGATGCTTTCTATTTTGTTTTTCCTTTTTTTAACTATAAGCATTTTATGGGTATGAAGATATTTTATGTTTTCTTAATAACTAGTGGTATTTTTTCCACATTGGCTAGTTGTATTGTATTCATTGGGGAACTATATTCATAATCTTTGACTTTGACTTATTTTCCCCAAGCAGCCCTCAATGGGCACTCCCAGTGTTAGAGACAGGTCAGTGCAAGAACATGAGGGAATGATGTTGCTTAGATCCTTTGGTGCCTCAGGAACCATAAAACCACAACTTGACCCACCCCCCTGCCTCTCACCAGGGGCCTCTTGGGCCACACCTGACAATGCTTAACTATTTTTTGCTATGCCATGCAGGAAAACAAATGTCCCAGGAATCGAACCTGAGTTAGTCACATGCAAGACAAGTGCCTTACCTGCTATATTGTCTCTCTTACTGCAAGATCTTATTTTTTGTTCATGCTCTGTAGCATTCAAGGGTTACTCCTGTCTCTGTGCTCAAAAATTACTCCTGGTAGGCCTTGGGGTCCAGGAATTGAAATTAGGGCAGCCCCGTGCGAGGCAAACATACCCTACCCATTGTACTTTATTTTCAAAGTTTTTATTTTTATTTGTAAATAAGTTTTTAATGAATCACCATGAGACACAGAGTTACAAAGTTTATGACTGAGTTACAGTCATAGTATACCTTGCAACAAATAGCTGGGGAGTACAGTTACAGAAGATAAGGAACCACTATTACAGTGATAGTTGGAAATGTTACCTTTGCTTGCTGAAAGGAGATATGATACCCCTTAAGTAACAATATTGTAAAGACTTTTATGTTACTATAAATAGTAGGTTATTTTTGTGATGTAGGCTTTGCAAGTCCTTTCCCATTTTTGTTGATTTTCTTTTAAGATTCTTTGATGCATGAAAGCTTTTGCTTTCCATAAAAACGCCAGGTCTTTTTCTTTTGTTCCTTCTGGTTTTGATATCATATTATGTATGTTTTATAAGAAAAAATAACTTACTGGTGGATGACAAAATGGATTTGGGGCTGTTTCTACTTGATTTCAACTAATTCCACCATGCTTTATAGGATTCCAGGCATGATAAAGAAAAGATAGAAAAGAAAGAGAAACGGGACAATTCAGGAGGAAAGGAAGAGAAGAAACAATATCCTTTTTCATTTTGTTATTTTGTTGTACCAATAATAGGACCGAGGACCTTGCACACGTAAAATTGTCACCAGTTCTCATTTTAATCACTGTAATAAAAAGCTTTAATGGTGGTCCTATTTGGAATCATACTCCTATAGTATGTGGCTTAAATGCTTATTTACTTTTAGTTTTTTTGTTACACCTGGTAGTATGGTACCACATTTGGTAGCTAAGGGCTTACTCCTGGCTCTATGCTCAGGGATCACTCCTGGTGTGCTTTGGAGGCCATATGGAATGACAGGGAACAAATCCAGAGTGGCTGCATGGAAAGGCAAACACCCTACTTACTGTGCAATCTTCTGCCAAAATAGTTAT